>RJWK010009954.1:14019-44632 GCA_004363435.1 Platanista minor
TTTTTTTTTTTTTTTCTGTATGCAGGCCTCTCACTGTTGCGGCCTCCCCCGTTGCGGAGCACAGGCTCCAGACATGCAGGCTCAGCAGCCATGGCCCACGGGCCCAGCCGCTCCGTGGCATGTGGGATCCTCCCGGACTGGGGCACGAACCCACGTCCCCTACATCGGCAGGCGGACTCTCAACCACTGCACCACCAAGGAAGCCCTGGGTTTATTTTTGTGTATGGTGTCAGGGAATGTTCTAATTTCATTCTTTTACATGTACCTGTCCAGTTTTCCCAGCACCACTTATTGAAGAGGCTGTCTTTTCTCCATTTATATCCTTGCCTCCTTTATCATAGATTAGCTGCCCATTAGCTTGGGTTTATCTCTGGGCTTTCTATCCTATACCACTGATCTATATTTCTATTTTTGTGCCAGTACCATACTTGATTACTGTAGCTTTGTCGTATAGTTTGAAGTCAAGGAGCCTGATTCTTTCAGCTCCATTTTTCTTAAGATTTGCTTTGGAATTGTAGTCTGTTTCTCTGGCTCTATCTCCCTCTAGCCAATAAAGTCCTGGAGAGTGGGACCTTATCTGACTCACTTACCATTGTGACTAAAACCCCTGTGCCCCACACATAGTGGGCATTCTGTAATTTACATAATGCTTTTTGGATAGGATATAAGAAAGAGTGAATTAACTAATAATGTAATAGAAGAACATTTATACATAATGCATACAGAAAAAGAAATTGATTAGTAAGACTGCACCAGGGTTGAATTAGCTGTTTCCATAAGAGAGACTTTGAATTCTGGTTACCAGAGAGACCTCCTAAGGCCTATAACCAGCAACCACTGATCTAATTCAACTAATTACGAAGTTTTGGCAGAAATGTTGTGAAAAACCTATGAGGATTTCAGTTAAATGAGCCTGAACATTCTATTCATTGAAAAGGACCAAAATGGAATGCCCTGCCTCTGGGATGGTAAATATTATGTCACTTTGAGGTAGAATGCCATTTTCTAAAGGGCCTCTGCATCAGATAGGGAAATAGACTAAAAATGCTGTAAGGTCCCTTTAATCTGTTACTTTAGGAGTGTGGCCTTGATCGGTCTATACTTTAACTGGGAAGCAGAATATGAATTCTTCTAGAAGCTGCTGCAGGGCTGTGACCTGAACAAGCCTAGAACCAGAAACCAGAGACACTCAGTGGTTCTCCCAGGGCAGAGACGCACATCCCAAGGACTTGCTCCTGGATGCCATTGCAAGGAGAGATCTAGGCAATGCTGGGTGATCCCCTAGGGTGGCTAATGAAGAAAAGTGAGATAACTAATTTTCTTTCATTTTAAGCATTTAGATGCCCCATTCCCCAACTTTACCCCAGGGTCGGTGTGACTTAGAGGAAATACATGTTACACACGACCCCCTTCCCCCAGATCTGTTTCTTACATCAAATTGATGTTGAAAAATCATCATACCCTTTCTTTACTCTCTCCCATCACCACTGAAAAAGTTGTTTCTTTACCTCCTTCTTTCCTTCCTTTTCTGTAATCACTTCTCCTACGTTCTACACAGTCTGGATTTTTAAATTATCATACTGAGAAAACTGCAATTTTAGGATTTGTAAGAATTTTCTTATTCCTTTGCTGAAATTTGCTCTTAGGGCAGACTCTCCATTTTGTTTTGTTATTCTTTAATTGTGTGGAAGACTGGCAGGGACCTACCCAAGAAGTCATTCTAATGCAAATGTTATTCACTCATTCATTCAACAAATATTTAAATGCCTGTGTATCAGGCTCATGTTAAAAGCTTGGTAGGACTTTTGAGGCAACTCTGGCAGTCTTCATAGTGCTGTGTTTAAGCTAACATTGGAAACTTTCACATTTGTAAGACTGCCCTCTTGCATTCTCCACACCTTCATCTTTGGGGTCAAATCAGAGCCCCATGTGCTCAATGTACAAATGATCCTTTAATCTGTCACTCTATTAGTGTGGCCTTCTACACCTCTAGGAGTCTTGAAAAAGCACCAGAGCTCAGAATTTTCCTTGACAAGAACCCTATCCCTCTCTTCCCCCTCAATACTCACAACTTCAACCCGACCATCTACCTGTATCTTCTTTATCTCCATTTTCATCAGTCATTGCAAGATGCTTGGGCCCCCTAGTTTGTCCCTCATCCCCAAGATCTAATCCTCCCAATGTTCTGTATATTCTGACCTAATCTCATAACACTCTCCAACTTCTAAAACCATCAACTATCTGGAAATCATGGTCATAATAAGCAATGTCCCCCAAACCCTCATGCCTTCTCTATAGGCTGCCTTCACCTTCTGGCTCTAACTGAAACATATCTATATGCAGTCTGTGGGACTGAGCCTTTACCTGTGGAATCTGACACTCTCCAGGTAAACAGTGTTAGAATTGAGTTAAATTTGTGGGACACCTAGTCAGTGTCCATGGAAAACTGAGTTAATTGCTTGGTGGTGCAGGGGAAAAAATGGAATATGGACAACACACCATAACTCACAGATTTATTTCTCCAACTTGAACCCCTACCCTGAACTCCAAATTCAAATATCTGTCTCAGTATATCTTTATGGACACCCATTTGTTTTCTCAGTCTTAACACGCACAAATGGACCTGTTGGTCAGAGTGAATCCATATTTGAAGGATCTGAAGCAAAAAAAATAAAGGATGTTATTTGATTCACTGTAGCATAAAGCCTAGTTGGCTCTTAGTGACTGGTTGTTTTTAGGTTTCGATTTTGTAACCTTGAGGCATTTAAGACTTGGTTTGCTACATAGGTCACCACCTTGTTAGAGTCACCTCAGTCTAATGACCTCCCTTGTTTAATTGATTTAACAAGAATGAAGAAAAAAAATCACAACTAGATCCAAATTTTTTAAAGGCAACAAAACCAATGAACATCGCAAAATCCAGAAACATAATAAAAGGTTTTGATGAATTAACTGCCTGACACATCTTTACAATACTTTATCCTACCATTTTGGGGTACATGTTCTTTGAGCAACATTTCATTTTCTACATGAAAAATAAAAAGACAAAATCAGGTCTTTCCTCCTGCATTGTTGGTGAAAAATAGAGTTTTAATATTGATATTTTAGAAAATTTTCTTTCATTTTCACAACTTGTTCATGGTAATGTCATATAAGTTTTTAGGTATGTTTTCAAATTTGGGAAAACCTCTATATGAGATATAAGATTTCAGAACATTCCAAGCTTTTCTGTTCCATGATTGAAAATAAATACTTTTGAACTGACAACACTCTTTAGTCAGTTTTTGTTGATATCTTAGTTTGTTGGTATATTTTGAATTTTATATTATCTTCATTAATGTCAATGATTTTTGCCAAATTAACAGTGGATTTAGTTAATCACTTCTCTTTATTAAGTGGATTATCAAATGTGCTGGATTAAATTTATCTCTTTGTCTTAATGAATTACTGCTTTAAATATAATCTGGAAAATTTTGTCACAATTCATTTCTCAGTATTCAAATAATTTCTATTGATTTTATTGTTCATCTTTATTGTTTTTGCTTCATATTCCATTGATTTTTATTTAAATCTTTTCCCAGTTCTTTAAAAACTACATTTAAAGATGATAAATGATAGCCTCCAAAAACATCCCTAAGAGCAGTGTATAATTTCTCACTCATTTCCTTTAAACATTCCAAAACATCTTTCCAAATTGCAGTTACAGTAGCATATTCATGCATTACCAAATACATATTTTCATCAAAAAGAAGAAAATATCTATTGTGTAATTATAGTTATATCTACTCTATCATCAAATATATTCCTGAAAGGAGAAAACTACTATTTCGACTTGGCCTCTGTGAAAACTAAATCCTATGTTACAATTGTTTATATCTGATGATTAGGATTTCCCATAGGTTAGCTCTGGTTCCATCTGCTTCTTCTTTTGATCCTTCTGTCTATTTCCAATAAAGCCATCAAAGTGATTCTATTAAAAAGCAAGTCAGGGCTTCCCTGGTGGCGCAGTGGTTGAGAGTCCGCCTGCCGATGCAAGGGACACGGGTTTGTGCCCCGGTCCGAGAAGATCCCACATGCCGCGGAGCGGCTGGGCCTGTGAGCCATGGCCACTGAGCCTGCGCGTCCAGAGCCTGTGCTCCGCAACAGGAGAGGCCACAACGGTGAGAGGCCCGCATACCACAAAAAAAAAAAAAAAAAAAAAAAAAAGCAAGTCAGATAATGTCAATCCTTTGCTCAAAATCATCCAATAGATTCTTATCTCACTGTTAGTAAGAACCAGTGGCTTCTAAGACCCTCCACAGTCTGGACCAGTTACCTCTCTGACCTTACCTCCTTTTGTTCTCCCCTTTTCACTTTGCTCTGGCTACAATGGGCTCCTTGCTTTTCCTTGAATTCTCCCAGGATTCTCTGCCTCAGGGCCATTGCACATCTGTTCTCTCTGACTAAAAGGCCATTCTGTCAGGTAGAACCACAGCTCACTCCCTCATCTCCTACCCTCTTCTCACTTTACCTCTTACTCCCTCACTTTCTTCAGATCTTTACTGAGACATCACCTCAGGGAGACCTTCCTGGATGACTCTCTTTAAAATTGTCCCCCAATACTTCCTACCACTTTGCTTTATTTTCCCTTAGCTTTCATCATCAAAAGTACTACATATCCCTAAGGTCTACATAAGCATTCAACGAAAATTAGTTGATGAAATGAATTAAAGCCCAAAAGTCTGGGTATTTTTGTGGGTTGGAGGGTTAAATACAACTTAAATGGAACCATTCTGGGAATATTCTTGCTCATTCTAGGGAAACGTGTTTTATCAAGAATTTGCTCATTTTTTTTCTCCATCAGCAGATCAACAAGTATTTAGTGTTTGCTCTGTGTCTAACACTGTGTAGGTACTGAGTACACATTTGTAAGGGAAGGAAGCATGGTCTCCGCCCTCTGAAGCTCATGGCTTCTCAGAAAAGAGAAAGGCTATGATGACAAGTGAATAGGCATCTTGGCACATCACTACCTGAACATGGATTTACTTAAAACTGAGCAAACCAGATTCCTGGAAATTTACTTTTGGCATATGCTACAGCTACATTAGTCCCAAATATACAATTAAATAGGACAGCAACATCATATGCAATGAATTTCAAGTCAGGCATGGACGATAATAAAAGTTTAAGAAACAATAAATGTCCTCTTAAGTTTCTTTTTAGTCTCACATGCTCTGTTAATAGCTTTCATTTTTGAGATTTGATGACATCTATATTCCTAAAGAAAGGAGAGACCAGTGGGACTAGCACTTTGGGTTTTTGGATAGCTTTCAAGCAATAAGATTTAGAATCTTTATCTAAACTTAAATATTCAGAGAACATGCACATCAACCCCCCAACTCAGGCTGCCACAGATTTTCAACAGCCTTTCTCACCCTGATCTCAGATGGCCATGATATTTTTTGAATATGTGCATCTTTTAATATGTATTTTGCAAGTTTTCATCATTCCAACTAGAGTGTGGGCAAAGGTGGGAGTGGTGGGAGGGAAAAGATTCTCACTGTGCAGAAATTTGAGATTAGTAGCTATTCAAATCAAAATTGCCTATATTCCCTCTGAATTCCACAAAAACTCAACTCAGAGGAAAGGCACATCACAGTGTCCAGCACATTGTGGGTTCTCAAAAACAAATTATTGAATAAGTTAACATTTTCACAACTGTATTCAGGAGATAGCACAGGCAGGGCCACACCTGTTCAGGTTGGTAAATAGAATTGAGAACAATATGTTGTTTCAACTAAACTTAATTACCCTTGCTTTGGTTTGGCTCATTTGGCTGTAAATGTAACCCAGATGGCCTTAAATCCACTAACCTTCTGGAGTCACTCTTTTTTTTTCCTCTTTCTTTTTTTTAAAAAAAGGCTTGTATGTGCATACTTGTGAGAAATAAAACACATGTACAGAAAAGTAAACAAAATAAGGGTATATAGTAGTCCTTCCTTATCCTCAGTTTTGCTTTCCATGGTTTCAGTTACCTGCAGTCAACCATGGTCTGAAAATAATAAATTTTGAAAATTCTGGAAATAAACAATTCATAAGTTTTAAACTGCACACTGTTCTGAGTAGCGTGATGACATCCCACTCCATCCTACCCAGGATCCCCAACCATTGACATCATCTGCTCCTGGCATTTAACTATGAAAATGGACATCACCATGACTCGATGATCCAGGATCACCAGAAGCAGATGATCCCCCTTCTGACTTACCATCAGAAGATCAGTGGTAACCTAACTCTACATCACAATGCCTACATCATTCCCCTCACTTCATCTCATCACATAGATATTTTATCAGCTCACATTATCACTCACATACTGGTGAGTATAGCACAATAAGATGTTTTGAGGGCTTCCCTGGTGGTGCAATGGTTAAGAATCCGCCTGCCAATGCAGGGGACACGGGTTCGAGCCCTGGTCTGGGAAGATCCCACATGCCGCAGATCAACTAAGCCTGCAAGCCACAACTACTGAGCCCACACGCCTAGAACCTGTGCTCCGCAACAAGAGAAGCCACCGCAATGAGAAGCCTGCGCACCTCAAAGAAGAGTAGCCCCTGCTCGCCACAACTAGAGAAAGCCCGCGCACAGCAACAAAGACCCAGCTCAGCCAAAAATAAATAAATAAATAATAAATAAATAATTTTTTTAAAAATTCCTTTAAAAAAAAAAAGATGTTTTGAGAAAGAGGGAGAGAGAGAGACCACACTCACATAAATTTTATTATAGTACATTGTTACAATTGTTTCATTTTATTATTAGTTATTATTTATCTCTTACGGTACCTAATTTATAAATTAAACTTTATTATAGGTATATGTGTATAGAAAAAACTTAGTGTATATAGCGTTTGGTACTATCCAAAGTTTCAGGCATCCACTGGGGATGCAATGACTGATAAAAATGGAGACAAAGGATGTACTGATAGATGATTGTGGTGAGGTTGTGTCCCCCAGAGATAACGGCGGGACTATTGTATGATTAAATGATTTATCACAAAATAACACAATGTAACCAGCACCCAGGTCAAGAAATAGAGCACTGCCAAAACCCAGGAGCTCCCTTCATGCTCCTTCCCAATTGCGATTCCTTCCCTTCCTTCAAAGGTACCACTATCCTGACTTTTGTGGTAAACATTTTCTTGAATTTCTTTTTCGTTTAACCATCTATATACATATATCCCCAAATAGTTAAGTGTAGCTGTGCCTGTTTTTTTTTTAACTTTTAGTGAGTGGATTTATACAGTTTGAATTCTTCTGTGTCTAGCTTCTTCAACTTATTATGTTTGTGAGATACATGCTGTTGCATATAGCTATAATTTATTTATTTTAATTATTGTATATTATGTGTTTTAGTGTATGACTCCACCACCATAATTTATTGCTAAAACAAGAGATGTTTCCAGTTTGGGATTATGACAAATAATGCTGTTATGTATATTCTTATGCAAGCCTCAAGGTACATATGTACACGTACCTCTGTTGGGTATTGTATTGTTGTGGGTTGAATTTGTCCCCCAGGAAGATATGTTGAAGGCCTAAGCCCTGGTACCTGTGAATGTGACCTTATTTGGAGTATAAGGTCTTTGCAGATATAGTTAGTTAAAATGAGGTCTTAATGGATTAGGGTGGGCCCTGGATCCAATATAAGAAGTGTTGTTATAAGAAGGGGGAAAGTTGGACATAGACAGACACACAGAGAGAATATGGCCATGTGAATATGGAGACAGAAATGGGAGTCCTGCTGCCATAAATAAGGAATGCCTAGGGCTACCAGACCCTGGAAAAGGCAAGGAAGGATCCTCCCCTAGAAGTTCCAGAGGGAGCATGACCCTGCAAACAGCTTGATTTCCAACATCTGGCTTCCCAAACTGTGAGAGAGGGCTTCCCTGGTGGCGCAGTGGTTGAGAGTCCGCCTGCCGATGCAGGGGACACGGGTTCGTGCCCCAGTCTGGGAGGATCCCACATGCCGCGGAGCGGCTGGGCCCGTGAGCCATGGCCACTGAGCCTGCGTGTCCGGAGCCTGTGCTTCGCAAGGGAGAGGCCACAACAGTGAGAGGCCCGTGTACAGAAAAAAAAAAAAAAAAAAAGAAAACCCAAACTGTGAGAGAATAAATTTCTGTTGTTTTAAGTTGCGTTGTTTGTGGAACTCTGTTGTGCCAGTCCTAAGAAATGAATACAGGGATACACCTAGGAGTGAAATTGCTGGTTCGTAAGGTATGCATATCTTTGGATTTAATGGATAATACCAAACAGTTTTTCAAAATGGCTATATCTATTTCTACTCTCACACACAGTGTATAAAAATTCCATTGTTCCTCTTAATAAAAATTTCACCTTCTTTACCCAGTATATTGAGAGAGAAAGATTATAAATCACTAATTTTCTATAGGTGAAAAATGCTGTTAATACTTATCCAAAATATTTCTCTAATTATTATTTTACATCTTTCATAAATTGTTACAATTCAAAATTTATTGACTGTATATACTGATGAAGATAGGAGTAACCTTTCCTAAGCTGTTATTCAGAGACAGATTATCCAGTCCTCTCTTGTCTGTTTGGAAACAGCAGCTGGTTGTAGTACAAAGGAACTGGTCTAGAGCTAGAAATCAGAAATTTTCAATCCTTATTGCAGTATTGGTTTCAGCACTTATTTACTGCATGACATGTAATCTTTCTGGGAAATTGTTTTCTCATCCATAAAATCAGGATGATAATTTCTGTTCATATTTTGTGAGGATCAAATGAGGTAATGTATGTGAAAATAATTTATAAACTGAAATGTACTATACATATGAAATTTATTATTTTCATAGTAACCAAAATGCTACCTAATGAGAAGATGGTTAGGGAAAATGGAAGGTTATTAAAATCTAAAACAAGTTTCAGAAATAAATATTTGAGGTTAGTAGTGTTATTGTCTAAAAAAAAAAAAAAATCATTCCACATCTTTGGCAAAACTTGATATTACACATCTTTTTAATTTTTGCCATTATGGTGGATAGATAGTGGCATCCAACTGTGGCTCTATTTTGCATTTTCCTGATTACTACTGAGATTATGCATATTTTCATATATTTTTTGGTCATTTGGGATATGCTCTTGTGACATGCCTCTTTAACTCTCTTGCTCATTTTTCTATTGGATTGTTTGTCTTTTTCTTATTGATGATGATATATATATATAATATAAATATATAATCTATAATATATATCTAAATATCTAATCTATAATATACCTAAATATATAATATATAAGATAAATATATAATCTATACTTTTATAGACCTGTATCTATTATATAAAACACACATAATGAGTAAGGGGCTCATATTTAGAATATATACCAGCTTTCTTTTGATAAGTATCTGCATGATATATCTTTTTTCAATCCTTCCCTTTTTTTCCATAGCCTTATGTTTTATGTACAACTTATCTAAAGCATAGACTGAGTTTTTAATCAAGTCTAGTAATCTTTGATTTTTAGTCAGAATATTTAGTCCATTTGTTTTTATTATAATTACCTATATTGTGGGGTTTAATTTACCATTTTACTATTTGTTTTTTCTTTGTCACACATATTGTCTTTTTTTATTTCTTGTTTTCTCTTGAGTTTTTTTAATTGTTCAATTTTTCTTTTCTATTAGTTCTTAGTCACTAATTTATGTGTCTTTGAAGGTAATATATCCTTGTTCTATTGTTGATTTTACGATTATTTCCTTGTCTTTTGTTTTCAGCATCTTTACTATGATATGCTTGAACTCCTTTTCATCAATCCTGCAAGACATTTGTAGGGAATTTATCTCTTATCAGTTTTGAAAGTTCTCAGCCACTACCTCTTCAAATATTGTTTCCTTCTCATCCTCTCTTTCCCTCTCTCTCTCTCTCTCTCTCTCCCTCCTTTCTGTCTCCTGCCATGTCAGTAATACAAATATTAGAAACTATATGGGATATTCTTATACACTTTGTCTCTTAGCTTCTATTCTTTGTTTTTCCTCCTTCTGCCTCTCTGTGTTTCAGTCTGGATGCTTTCTTCCAATCTGTCTTTTAATGTGTTAATTCTCTCATTAGCTCTTAAACCCAATCATTGACTCCTTAATTTTGATTTTGATATCTAGGCTGTTCATTTGGTTCCATTTTTAATATAGCTTTCAATTTTCTGCTCCAATTCTAGACATTGTATTTTATTACCTTGAATAAGTAATCACCATTATTTTAAAGTCTATATCTGATCATTCTAGTAAATGAAGCACTATTGGTTTCACTCTTATTGTTTTGTCTCCTTGTGTTCCTGGCTAGTTTTGTCCAGTCCAGGATACTGCCTTTACAAAATTGCTTGTGAAAATAATTTGTGATATACATGACCATGCCTTCTTTCTGAGAGAACTGACATTTGCTGCTGCCAGGTGCTTGGCACTGTGGTTCACCTTAATTTTCAAGAATTGGGTTAGCAAAGCTGAGTTACACTCCCTGTGATAGGTTTTCAAACTCTGTTTCATGCTTACTCCTAGAGTACAAAATTTGGAGACCTAAATCTACAGCAAGTAGGGCTCCCCAAGTTTCCACCGTGCCTAGCAAGTGAGCTGGTTATTAAGCTATTGTTACTCAGCTTCAAATCCACCCTTCTATCCTCTGTTTTGTGATGCTAGGACTGAAATTCTGCAAGCCACATTGCAAATTGAATAAAACAGTTATTCTGTGATTTCTGACCTTATTACTTTTGTCTGTTAAAACCCGGTATAATTGCTGTGCTAATAAATGGTTGTATGTGTATATGTTTAATATCTGTACTTGACAACATAAAAATCAGCAACCCTATGTTTGTTCCTGTTGATTTTTTGTATTTTATTGGGCTATGAAACTAAAAGCCTTGGATCAAAAATGTAGTAGACACTGTGGGTCTGGATTTCTGTTGGGTATTTGGCAAGCTCTTCATGATGTGCTCATGGACAAGGAGACAGGAATTGGATGCAGAGCCTGCAGAGGCAGGGTGTCCTGATGGCAATATTTTCTAACATGTCACCTTGACAACCAAACCTCATACATTCTATGCTTCTTGTAATAACACTCCAACTCCCTCTGCATGTGGTTCCCAACCTCTCTCCTCCACCTCACATCCCATCCTCCTGACCCTTGGCTTCATTTCCTATTTATGCCCTACATCTGCTCTTTCCTTGGTATTCACATTTGAAAATTTGAACATAAATGAGCTAAGTTTTCAAGTTAAAAGATTAGAACAAAACAAACTCAAACAAATTTGATGGAATTAATAGAGATAAAATGCTAAAAATAGTGAATCGCAAACAAAATGCCAGCAAAAAATGGTAGATAAGCCCATAAAAATGGTAGAAAAACTCTAACAAGTTTGACTAAGAAAAAATGCAGGACAAACACACATATCAGGAATGAGAAAGAAGATAAAACCGTAGTTGTGGAAAAACAGTAAAAATAATTATAAAATATCTTGTAAAATGTTGTCAATACAAAATGTTGTCAAATGTTTAAAATCTAGATGAAATGGATGATTTTCCAGCACAATGTAAATTACCAAAATTAATTCAAGAAAAAGTAGACTATCTGAACATATTGACAAGCACACAATACACTACCAAGGTTTTTCATAAATCTAACACTATGGGACTTCCCTGGTGGTGCAGTGGTTAAGAATCCACCTGCCAATGCAGGGGACACGGGTTCAGTTCCTAGTCCGGGAAGATCCCACATGCTGCAGAGCAACTAAGCCCATGCGCCACAACTACTGAGCCTGTGCTCTAGAGCCCGCGAGCCACAACTACTGAGCCTGTGTGCTGCAACTACAGAAGCCCGTGCGCCTAGAGCCTGTGCTCCACAACAAGAGAAGCCACCGCAACGAGAAGCCCATGCACCGCAACCAAGAGTAGCCCCCGCTCACCACAACTAGAGAAAGCCTGCGCACAGCAACAAAGACCCAGTGCAGCCAAGAATTTTAAATTTAAAATAAATAAATAAATCCACCACTTTTAAAACTAAAAATAAGAAAGAACATCAGACCCTGGTTGTTTTTTGTTTGTTTGTTTGTTTTTGCGGTATGCAGGCCTCTCACTGTTGTGGCCTCTCCCGTTGCAGAGCACAGGCTCCGGATGCGCAGGCTCAGCAGCCACGGCTCACGGGCCCAGCCGCTCCACAGCATGTGGGATCTCCCTTGACCGGGGCACGACCCCGCGTCCCCTGCATCGGCAGGCGGAGTCTCAACCACTGCGCCACCAAGGAAGCCCGACCCTGGTTGTTTTATGGGCAAGATCTAACTAACCTAACCATCAAGGAATATATAATTCTACATAAATTATTCAAATTGTTCTGTAATATATAAGTGGAAAGTTTCCCAAATCATTTTATAAATCTAGCATAAGCTTAATACCAAAACCAAATTAAACAGCGTCCAAAAGAAAATAAACCAGTCTTACTTATGAGTATCTATACAAAAATTCTAAAGAAAATATTTGCAGCTAGCATACTGAAAGAATAATGCACCTGATCAAGGAAGATTTATATTTCAATCAAGCACTGTTAGCTTTATAGGATTGTTAGCAATATATATTCTTCTGCTGGCTATGCTCTTCCTCACAGGTTGAAGCGGAAGATGATGTTTCTAGGGCCAAAGAGATACCTACTTGGAGTCTTGCCCCGACCCGTTCTAGACCACAGTCAGGATATCTGGGACCCTGGCATTCCCTGCCCAAATGTCCCTGAAGCCACCTACCTGGCCTGTACAGGACTCTCCCTCTAACCATTCTTCCAAGGGTGGACTGTTGGAATGTCCATGCCTAAGCCCAAAGTGTGGCCAAGGACGGCTCTTTGCAGGAAGTATAAATGATGCTTGAATGCATGAGCTAGTGTGCACACTAGTCAGGGGTGGAAAGAAGGGGAGCAGGCCATGGGCCAAGGACCAGGTTTACCCATACCACCGCTTCTGACACAGAACTCTGAGAGATAAAAGTACTCAAAATTTAAGCCTGGCCTTCCAGGTTATCATGAAAATATAACTGTCAAGGTAGGAAGAGAGGACATATTTTATTTAACCATTTATTACCTTGATTTGTCACTTTTAAATACTTATTCCTATGGTAAGTGAGCCTTCATTTTTACTCTTACCTCAGGCCCTGCAAAGTTGTGTAAGAGTGAACCAGTCCACCTCTTCTAGATCTGGCAGAGGAGAAAAACAATAGCAGACTAATAAATATAACATAAATAAAGTGGATGTATATATTTGGCATATATGAGCTTATACACCTGTGTGTGTTTATACACACATATATATGAATGTATGTGTCTATATCTATCTCTATCAAGAGACACAGAGAGAGGATGTGTATGTATACTTGTGTGTACATAGACACACAAACATTTACACATTGTATTCACACACACACACACACACATACACAGACATCAACATAAACATGGGAAAAGTTGGAACTTCCAGGTTCAGACTAGATAGAAAACTAGAAAGTGTTGCAGTCCCCCTTCCTCCCTAAACTGGAAACGCCAGAAAAGATATAGGGAGAGTAACTGAATGAAAAGCCAGGACCAGAAGTCTCATCCTTGGCAGACTGGAGGTTATCAACCTTTAACACAGGAAGGAAATGACATCCTGAAGTTAATGGAATCCAAATTCATGGGTGAATGTTAGGGTCCCATATAAAGGTGCTGCATGCTAGTAGAAGCTTTTAACTGCACACTCTACTCAACACTGCCTGGGGTAATCCTTGCAAAATAACCAGATTGATCAGCTTCTGCCCCACCGCCCGGTTACGCCCATCCTCCAACACATGTGCACTCTCTGGCCAGATGCAGCATCCAGGAAGCCTGAGCTTTTTGCATAGGAGTCATGTCAGGACAACTCCATGAATACACTCATCAGGCTGACACCCTAACTGATGTCCATTGTCACTGTTCCAAGGGAAGAAAAGTAATGGAAGGATGAGGACAAAGGCCAGGCGGTGCTTCAGTCTAAAAGAGCAGGAGCACCTACTGGAAAGGATACAGACCAGCTGCCTAGGCCTTAAGCATCCACTCAGTCACCTGTCATGGAGAGTGGCTGTATCAGTTAGCTCTTGTGTAACGAATCATTCAAAACTCTCAGTGGCTTAAACCAACAATTATTCATTTTTGGTCAGAGATCTGGAGGTTGGCTAGACATCTGCTGATTAAGACTAGGCTCTGCTCCTTGTGTTTCACACCCTTCCCCTGAGCCAGCAGGGTAGCCCTGGCATGTTCTTTTCAAAGGGATGACAAAACTTCCAGAAAGCAATTGGAAGTATGCAAGCCCTCTTGTGCCTAGGCTTGAAACTAGCATATGCCACCACTTCCACCTCATTCTATTGGCCAAAGCAAGTCACATAAGAACTTGAAAGTCAAAGGCAGGAACATATATTTTATCTCTTTTGCAAAAGAAATGGCAAAACCACATGGCAAGACTAAAAAATAATTTGCAATAAATTTCAAAAGAGTAGAATCTTTCAGAGTACAGTCTCTAGTTACAACAGACAACTGAATAGAAATCAATAACAGTAAAATATCTAGAAAATTCCCCCAAATATTTGGAAATTAAATAACACACTTCTAAATAATCCATGGGTCACAGAAGAAATCACAAGAGAAATTGGGAAATGTTTCAAATGAAAGATGATGAAACCACAATGTATTAAAATGTGTGAGATGCAGCAAAAACAGTGTTTAGAGTGAAATTTATAGCTTTAAAAACTAAAGTAGAAAAGAAAAAAAGCCTTAAAATAAAAAATTCAGAATTTTCACCTAAGAAGCTAGGGAAAAAACAAAATAAAACCAAAGGAAGAGGAGGGAATGAAATAATAAAGATGAAAGCAGAAGTAAATGAAACAGAAAACAGACAAACATTAGGAGAAATTAAAAAGCCAAAAGCTGCTTCTTTGAGATATTATTAAAATTGATAAACCTCTGGTAAGAAAGAAGGGAAAGAGAAAGAAAATTCAAATTGCCAATATAAAATATGAAAGTAGGGATATCAGGAGATATCCTATAGACATTCAAAATATAATAAGGAAATAGGAACACACTTATGCCAATAAACTTGAGAGTTTAGATGAAATGGACAAATTACTTGCAAACAACATACTAAAAGACTCAAGAAGAAATAAAAATATGAATAGCCATATATCTATTAAGGAAATGGAATTTATAATTAAAAACCTTCTAACAAAGAAAATCCCAAGCCCAGAGGCTTCACCAGTGAATCCTGTCAAACATTCAAGGAAGGTATGATATCAATCTTACACAAATTCTTCCAGAAAATAGAGTACTTTGCAACTCACTTTATGAGGACAGTATTGCTCTGAAAACAAAACCAACAAAGATACCGTCAGAAAATAAAATAACAATATAACTCATAAACATAGACACAAACTAAATTTTAGCAAATTATGCCATGGAATACATAAAAGGACAATACATTATGACTAAGTGAAGTTTATTGCAGGAATTCAAAGTTGATTCAACATTTGAAAATCAATTAATATTACCAACAACATTAACAGAATATATGGGAGAAACTTCAAAATGATGATTTCAAAAGATGCAGAAAAAGTATTGAAAAAAATACAACACGTTGGTAGTATGTACGTTTGATACGACGTGATGAGAGTAGCAATTTACCTCTATGGTATTCCTCTTCAAAATCAATAACTCTACTCTAATCATAAGAGAAACATCAAACACATCCCAACTGAGGCACAGTCCACAAAATATCTGACCAGCACTCCTCAAAACTGTCAAAGTCGTGAAAAAACAAGGCAAGTCTGAGAAATTGTCACAGAAAAGCGAAGCTTAAGGAGTCATGTCGACTTAATGTATATGGTATTCTGGATGCGATGCTGGAACAGTAAAAGAATATCAGGCAAAAATGAAGGAAATCTGAATAAAGGATGGGCTTTAGTTGACAATGTGTCAGTATTGGTTCGTTAACTGTGACAAATGTATGATCCTAATGTAAGATGTTAATAGTAAGAGAAACTGGTTGTGTGATATATAGAAAATCTCTGTATTACCTGTGCAGTTTTTCTACACATCTGGAACTCTTCTAAAATTTAAAACTTTATTTAAAATACATGAATATTCATATCAGCTTTATTTATAACAGTGAAAACTGGAAATAGCCCAAAGGTCCATCAACAAGTGAATGGACAAACAAATTATGGCATATTCACATGATAGCATGCTATTCAACAATAAAAATGACCAAACTATTGACACACAAAATATGGTGAGTAGAAAGTGATATTTGAAAAGACATATAAGTTCCCAGAACCTTCTCATAGCAGGGAACACACTGAATGCTAGGACAACTATCTCAGTTTCTATTGTTTCCTCTCCTGTCCTAGGATGTCCACCCATGGATCAGGGTGCAGAACAAGGACCCTCTCAGACACCCCCACCAGCAATGAACTTTGTCTCCTTCCTGAATGGCTTCCTCAATGCTCCATCCCAGACACCCCTGTGTGAAAGAGAAGCAAGATTACTCCGTAAGCATTTTTCCAAACTTATTATTGAAGGTCAAACACAGCTCTAAAACTCGAGCCAAAAGACCCCACAAGATTTATTTTGATTCTCTTTGCATTTCTGCTGCAACAACTTACAGTGACAGCTGGGTTTCTGAGGTTTAGTTTGAGATAAGTTTGGAAATAAAAGAGGGTGGGACTGCAGGGGGAAAACGTGTCAGTTTTAAAAGAAACATTGTTTACAATGTTTACAATGTACAGAGTTTACAAAATAAATGTTCTAAGTTAGAGAGGGGAAATTAATCTTCCTTAAGGCTTTCCATTCTGTGGGAAGATAATATGAGTGGGAGATCCCTAGTTAGCACCCTTTGGGTTCTTTTATGAAGTTGTCAGCACTTTTCATAAGCTACATTTGCTTCTCTTTCTCCCAAGAAATGCTACGGCTCTGGAAACATTCTCAGTGGGCAGCCTCATGTTAATAGAAAGAGACACAAATGGCTGTTGTTAATCGCTTCCTGTAAACATCCCACTGACTCCCAGTATGTCAGAGTTCTTAGGCAGCCTGAGCTGTAAGCCCCTGATGGGGAATAAAGGTGACGATGTTTCAAATATGCCACTTAAAAAATATAGGAATGAGTCTAGAACCAAAACAACCCAACACCTGAAACTGATTTTCTTGACATAGTCATAGGCTTTAATGACAGCATCACTAATCTAATGAAGTCACATGGGGGCAAAATCATGTTTTCCTTAATGACCTGCCAGGTGATGGATTTGTTTAGTTACTTACTTTATTATGAACATTTTCAGAGGAAGGAAAGAGAAAAAGGATGAGCTCTGAGTGTCATATCACAATGGAGCTTTACCAAGAGGCCTCCTGGGGTCTCAGTGGTGAGCCAGCTTGGAGACGATGAGGTGGGCTTGGCAGGATAGGGAAGCAGTATGACATCATCACAGGAGCCTTGCTACCCAAAGTGAGGTTCACGGACCAGCATTACCGGGAAGCTTACTAGAAATGCAGCATCACAAGCCTCACCCCAGATCTACTGCATAGGAATCTGCTTTAACAGGATTCCCTGGGTGATTTTCAGGCACATTAGAGTTTAAGAAGCACTGGTTGGAAGCACAAGATTTGGGAGTCCAATGGACTTAGGTGGGAATTCAAGCTCTACTTAACCGCTGGCTGTGAAGAGAACATATTATTTAGCCTATATTGGCCTCAGTTTTTCATCTGTAAAATAGGAATACTAGTGTCTACCTATGAAATTGGTAGGTAGACAAAGTAAGCAATTAGTGTATTTTCAGGCATGCAATCTATGTTGAATAAATGGCAGGTAGTAGTACTATTGTGGCTTCTCCTGTGCATTCCAGTTTGGAGAGGAAATATATTTGAATGAATTCAAATCCAAGGTTTACAACTTAATAGCTATGTGATCTTGGTCATGTTACCTAACCCCTTTCTCAGTCTCAAATTCTCTACCTGTAAAATGGGTATAATTTCAGGACTTCCTGGTGGTCCAGTAGGTAAGATTCCTCACTCCCAATGCAGGGGGCCTGGGTTCAATGCCTTGTTGGGGAACTAGATACCGCATGGCATGCCACAACTAAGAGTTCGCATGCCCCAACTAAGAAAGTCCGCATGCTGCAACTAAAGATCTCTCATGCTGCAGCTAAGAGCCTATGCAGCCAAAATAAAAATAATAAAAAAATAAATGGGTATAATTTAAGTATCAGTTAGACATATACACACTCCTATATATAAAATAGATAATCAACAAGGACCTACAGTATAGCACAGGGAACTCTACTCAGTATTCTGTAATAACCTATATGAAAAGAAATCTGAAAAAGAATAGATATATGTATAACTGAATCACTTTGCTGTACACCTGAAACTAACACACATTGTAAATCAACTATACTCAAATATAAAATAAATTTTTTTTTAAATAAAGAAAAGAAAAATGTCAGTTAGATCCTCCCAAGTCTTAAAATATAAACCAATTACACAGCCTAGACAAATCATAAAACTTCCCAAGATTTCTGCCACCAAAGAGTTTACCCTCTCTAACTCTTGTGCTGCATCTTCAGATGCCATCCTTATTTGCCTCCAAGTCTCTCTCGGTGCAAAGTTCAGACCTTTTAACAATTTCCACAAGAAATCCACTTACTCCAGATGTTTCATGAGCTGGGGAGAATTTTCTAAAGATTTGGAGAGCGGGTCACATGGAAGAATCATATTATATATGGCAGAGCCTTATGCCAACTCTCTGGCTCTTTCCTTTCTTCCTTCTTATCTCCCCTCATGACAGCCCCCTCAGAAATAAGAAAACTCCTTCCCTTGTCATCCAGAAGGAAGCTTCACTTCGGTAGTGGATGGAGTGGAACACGAAGCAGTGAATACGAAGTGAGGAGATGTGTGTTCTGATTTCAGGGCCACTAATAACATTTACTCTCTCTGGGCCTCCACTTCCTCATCCATGAAATAGGGCAAGAACTCCTCAATCACAAGGGTAGCATGAGCACTAAAGATCTCCTATTTCTTTTTTTTTTTTTTTTTACATCTTTATTGGAGTATAATTGCTTTACAATGGTGTTAGTTTCTGCTTTATAACGAAGTGAATCAATTATACATATACATATGTTCCCATATCTCCCTCCCTCTAGCGTCTCCCTCCCTCCCACTCTCCCTACCCCACCCATCCAGGTGATCACAAAGCACCAAGCTGATCTCCCTGTGCTATGCGGCTGCTTCCCACTAGCTATCTATTTTACATTTGGTAGTGTACATATGTCCATGCCACTCAACATCATTAATCATTAGAGAAATGAAAATCAAAACTACAATGAGATACCATCTCACACCAGTCAGAATGGCCATCATCAAAAAATCTAGAAACAATAAATGCTGGAGAGGCTGTGGAGAAAAGGGAACACTCTTGCCCTGCTGGTGGGAGTGTGAATTGGTACAGCCACTATGGAGAACAGTATGGAGGTTCCTTAAAAAACTACAAATAGAACTACCATATGACCCAGCAATCTCAGGGCATATAACCTGAGAAAACCATCATTCAAAAAGAGTCTTGTACCAAAATGTTCATTGCAGCTCTATTTACAATAGCCAGGAGATGGAAACATCGGATGAATGGATAAAGAAGATGTGGCACATATATACAATGGAATATTACTCAGCCATAAAAAGAAACGAAATGGAGTTATTTGTAGTGAGGTGGATGGACCTAGAGTCTGTCATACAGAGTGAAGTAAGTCACAAAGAGAAAGACAAATAGCGTATGCTAACACATATATATGGAATCTAAGGAAAAATGAAATGTCGTGAAGAACCTAGGGGCAAGACGGGAATAAAGACACAGACCTACTAGAGAATGGACTTGAGGATATGGGGAGGGGGAGGGGTAAGCTGTGATAAAGTGAGAAAGATCTCCTATTTCAAAATACTTACCGAGTACCTGGTACCTGGTGGGTTGCTCGTTATTAAGCCATTGTTTCTGGGCTCCAGTTTTCCCCTCCTCCTCACTCTACTTTCTGATACTGGGGCTGAGCCTCTGCAAATGACACTTTTCCTTTGCCAGCTCTCTCCTTGTTAGGCTCTGCCTATCAGGGATGTCATAGGGAACTTGAGGGTTGGAGGAGGGAATGGAGACTTTCTCCTTTGTTTGCTTCCGGCTCCTATCAGTGTTGCCCCAGCAACACTCTTCAGCCTCCAGCAGCTGCTGGTTCCAGCAGCACAGGAGGTTCTAGTTTGCTGCCCTTCCACACTCTTAGAACCAACCTCAGTGTGACTGCTCAGAAAGACAGCATTAGCCACCGGCACCTCCTCCTCAGGAGTCATAATCCCAGCTCTGAGGGGCCTCTTCTCCGGGCTCCAAGGTCATAGCACCAGTTCCATCGGAGCACACCCTCTCCCTCAAGGGCCGAGTCCCAGCTCTGCAGGCCCCTTCTGCAAACTTCTAAGTTTGTAATGCCAACATCTTCCCTTTGTTCCCTCATCCTTAGGGGAGGCAGCTGCCTCCTGCAGCTACGACCTTCATGACACCTCAGTTTCCCCTTTTTGCCTGTGTTGTTCTCTTCTACCTGGGAAGCAGTTCTCTTTATATTAAATTCTCTCCACTGAAATAATGGCATGGTTTCTAGCTTCTGACAGGATCCTGTCTGATATGAAAAATACGTAAAAGATACTAGTTTCCTTCCAAAAATTAAAATCTACCTTCTAAATACCAAGGTTTTGCCACCAATAAGGAGATTCAAAAGGGCATGTCTATGGCTTTCGAAAACAATTTCCAAAGAAAATCTTCCAAGCTATTTTGGGCTCTGACAGCATTGTTGGAACAATCCTGAGCATTTGGAATCAGGAGTCAAAACATGTTTCTAGGGAAAGAAATGCAGAGTTAGACCTAACTCCCACGGCAGAGCCGATGCACTATCTAGAGAGATGCCACCTGTGTAGACACCAGTGTAGATAAGGACGGGAAAGAGGGGAGGGAGACAGGGAAAGCCCCATGAAACAGGTGCAGGATGTCACCTTTCCAGTAGTGAAACAGGTCTTGAACCAAAGTGGAGAGGGGATTTAAAGGAACTTGAAAATGGCAGTTTAGTTAGTGGGGCTTGAAAAATTTGATTTAAGTTAGTGGTGCTTAAAAAGTCTGAGGTGACCACGCCTTAATAAGAAGTCGTACTTTGAAGGTGCTGGTCATGACTTATATGGCAATTGGAATGGAACTGAAAATAGTATTTTGTATGTATTTAATCGGTAAAGACAAATGGAAAGCCATAGCCCTCAGTGTGGGTGATCTTGCTCTCAAACAGGCACCTGCACAGAGTTGGCGCCGTGTATATAAAGCCAGACAATAATAGCTAGAAAGGGTCATAGTGATATGCATCTCCAGTGACCCAGTCATTCCATCACTAAAAATTAATCCTAAGGAAGTAAGTCAAAAGAATTTTTAAAAATCTATTTTGTGAAGATATTCATTGAAGTGTTATATACGAGTGAAAAATAACATCATATAATCAGCAAATAAAAGGAAAATAATTTTAAATGTATTTATATTCACTGGAGGAACTATTAAGTTATAACAATTGTGAAGAACATGTAAACACATGAAAGATTCTTGCGGTGTGATAGTAACTGGAATAAAATGAGGACATACGGTGTAGAGGAGATTATAGAAAAGAGTTCGAGAAAGAAGTTTCAGGAACATTACTCAATGTTACCGCAGAGATGAGCATAGGGAACGCTCTGGGAGTCTTGTACCAGGCATAATGCCAACAAAATATGGTTGAGGCAAGTTAGACAGGATGGAGAAGCCATATATGAACCGTTGAATCCACAGTGTGGATTCTGTATAGGCTGGAATAGACCTCTTGATCCTAAAATAAAGGATCTTCAGGAACGGTCTGTGTGTTTGACTAAAGACAATTTTGTTACAGACTGCAATCCCTCCCTTCTGTCATAAAGCAGCAGAATTTTAATGTAACACTGAGGCCTTTCTCTCCTTGGGTCGGCACTGAAGGTGGTTTGGCTCAAGGAGAAGAAGGAAGAAGAGGGAACAAAGAGTGGAATCTGAGCCAGACAGAAAAGGCTTCTGTGGAGGACTGAGTATATCTCAGGTTGGGAAGGAAGTGATAGACCTCAGAGTTAAACAGCTGGTCAGATGGAAAAAGCTGTAACAATTGACTGACCAATTAGTTAAAGGTGACAATTGGCTGAAGGTGGTGAGTTAAGCACCAAGTCTGGCCTCTGACCAAAGGTATTTTTCCAGGGCTTGTGTTTGACCTTCCAGGTCAAATCTGGACCTTCTGGGGGTCTTTGCTTGTTGTAGGAAGGCATGGAGGACTGATTTCCTGTGAGCCTTAGAGACCTCCCAGAGTTCTAAAAGCTATATGGAGTTGGGCTGCCACATAAGGCACAGAAGTATTACTCCAAATAGAAGAGGGGATGAAGCGATGGTTACCAAGTATAGGGAGAAATCCAGTTTTCCTGGTGATATTTGCTATAACTGCAGAAAATCTATGAGGGTCAATTTGTTGATCGAGATTATCTATCAGCCTTTAGAGATGGAGAATAACCAGAGTTGGAAGTTCCCATAGGAATAGGCTGGCTTTGTTGCTTGCTGAGGGATGGAGAAGATGAAGAAACACACCTGAGTGAGGGACCTGCCATCTCATGACAAAACACTCATTTGTCCAGCAAGTATTTTCTGAGCCCCTGTTCTACAGGAGGCCCACATTCCATAGGGGAAATAAAAACAGAGACAATTCCAATAGAGGGTAACTGTTTTTTATAATCGAATTATCATGGCTTCAGAAAGAAAAGAATGGTTAAGTTTTTTAGGAGGGATCTGGGGGGAAGATTTCTAGAAGAGATGCTATCTGAGCAAAGTTTATAAATAAGAGTAAACATTTTCAATTTGAACTGCATTGGAGAGAATAAAAGGGAGTTTTGTGTAGCTGGAATGTTTTATATGATAGAGAAGGACAGGAAATGATGTCAGAGATGTGGTCCTGGCCAAGGTCATGATGAGTCTTAAATGCAAAGCTAAGGAATTTGACTTTATCTAGATATTGAGAAACACTAAATAGTTTTAAGCACAGTAAAGAGGTGATTAGACTTGCATTTTAGAAAAAGGACTCTGTTGTCTGTTTGGGGGATGGAATAGAGTGGGACAAGTCTAGAGGCAGGGGAAGTAAGCAGGGGACTCTTCTAAGAGTCAACGCAAAAGATAATAAGCACTTGAATTAAGGCAGTGGCCACATCAAGGGCAACCTTGCCTTTCCCCCTGCCTTTCTTCCCCCTGATACAGATGATGCACACCTTACTCCCAACTCTAGCAGTCACCCCAAAATCAGACAGCTGCCTGCCTGCTCTAGGCTTGCTGCCAGTGGTCTGGCCCTGGCTCAGAGGATGGATGCCAGCACGTGGATGGGGTCACATGATGGGACAAAGAAGAACAGGCTTGGGAGTCAGAGGAGGAATTCAGATCCCATTGCCACTCTGTTACAGACTGAATTGTGTCTCCCCTCTTGCCAAATTCCTATATTCAAGCCCTAACCCCCAATGTGACTCTGTTTGGAGCTAGGACCCATAGGGAGGTAATTAAGGTTAAATGAAGTCATAACAGTGGGACCCTAATCCGATAAGACTGGTGACATTATAAGAAGAGGAAGAGACACCAGAGATCTTTTCCTCTCCCCACGTGAGCCCTGTGAGGGCTCAGAAAGCAGGTGGCCATCTGCAAGCGAGGAAGAGAGGCCTCACCAGACACGAACCTTACTGGCACCTTACTCTTGGACTTCCAGCCTCCAGAACTGTGAAGAAATAAATTTCTGTTGTTTAAGCCATGGTAGAGTGGTAGAACATGCCACCCCAAAATATACTACTTTGGCATAAGGATTATTTTGAGCTGAAGGCAGTCGAGAATAAGCAGATGCAAGAAAAGAGCTCTGTGTTTCCCCTATTTGCCTAAAAATAGGACATAAATTTCTTCCCTATTCTACCAGGAAGGACAAAAGTTAATCATCGGAGGCAACTTTAATCCCTTACCAGACTAGAGATGGCACCAGAGGAATCTACATAAGTAAATTTCACTAACCAGCCTTTATGTCCTATTAGTTCCCTCTGTATTTGCCTTCCCACAATTTCTTGTTCCTAGAGACTCAAGGTTCTTTTCCTTTTTCTTGTGATCTCTCTAAAAATGTATTGTTCCTTTGCTAAAATGGTATGTAAGCCTAAATTCTAACCCACCCTTTGAGTTACTGATCTCTGACTGCTCCCATATGTAAATGTGACAAACTTCTGCTTTTCTCTTGTTAATCTGTCTTTTGTCAGCCCAGTTCAAGCAGTCCCCAGGCACAGAACCTAAGAGCGTTGTAGGAAAAAGACTTTTTCCTCACCTATACCACCCAGTCTCTGATGCACTGCTGTGGCAGCCTGAGATCATACACACTCTTCGCAGCTAAGTCTCTTAAACAAATCATTTAAGCTGACTGAGCCTCAGCTTCCTTATCTCTAAAATGAAAATGGTAAATTGATAATAATCTTAACTTTATAGGACTCGTGAGGGTGAAATGAGTAGTACGATTAGCAAATGAAGTTATTTGAAAGCTCTTTGTAAATTGTACACTAAAATAAAATAATAAATATTCCCTCCATGAGTGCCCTAGATTGATAAAAGGTTAAAATATTTTCAATCATAGCACTAATTTAATTATTGTATTGAACCATAATATCTGTCTCCTGGATATATTTAAATGTGTATCATTAGCCAATAATCAAAAGCTAATTGATCACGGATGTGTAAAGGGCTTTCCATTCAAATTCAAGGATGGTAACCAATGCCAATAAAACCATTTGGGGAATTTCTATGTTTTCATTTAAGAAAGCACAGAATTCCAAATATATGAAGTACTCCAAATACAGCCTATGTAAGAGATTTCTTGAAATGTTTTAACATCTGTAGACACGTTCTGAAACAGGAGTCTTCAACATTCATTTTGTTTTACTAATATTTTTGTTACATGGAAATCGTCTATTAATAAGCATGGACAGAAAGATAATCACACAGAAAGTATATTTGTAATTTACATAAATATTCCTTTTATCTTAGGGTCTTAAGAGTGTTTCTCAACTTTTTTTCATTATTGCCCCTAAGTAGCCTTTTAGACACTTTTTCCCTAATATCCCCAATGAAATTGTAATACCACCAATATTTGGTATAGAGGTATACTATTTATATGTATGTGCTTTATACATAAAGCATATAACCAAGCACCCATTTTCACTCCCTTGGGGTGATATTGCCCCTGTCAAGAATGCATGGCCTTAAGATGATTCATACAATAAAACACCTAATTGGTCTTCACAATAAAGCTGATGGAAAATGCATTCAAGGTGAGACATGAACCCATTTCTCAAAGGGCATACCTGGACATAAGAAAGCAAACATGGCTGGAGGGGCCTGGTTTGAAGCCAAGCTGTAGTTACCCCCAGAGCTGCATATGACTAGCCTTAGAGGGAACTGTCTACTGAGAACCTGTTTGCATGAGGAGGCCAGGAGAATTCTGGAAAAGAGCACAAGTTTGGTTTAGAGACAGTGAGCCAGTGGGAGAGGTGAACAGAGGCCTGAGCCCAGCATGGGGTCTGTCTGTAGTTTATTGCCCTTCATCCCAGTGGGCTCATGCTGAATCCTAAAGCAAAGGAACTGTAACATAAAAGAAATAAAAACTGAAATATCCTACATGCCCTCCCCCCCACCTCCCTCCCCCGTCCCCATGGCATGCTGAGCAGCAAGGCACCTGCATCAGCAGTGCAGGGACTGCATGCGTACAACTGGTGGGAGGGCTCTCATGGCTACTGCAGGTGACTTGTAACTATTGTCATCATGCCGGTCTCAGCTCCCCTCTGCTCCTGGCCTGAGAGCCCAGGATCATACCCATATTACAATGGATGTTGATATGCCCACCCAATAGCATTCAACATCTCAGCATATCATTCAAGGTTCTTCATGAGAGAGGTTGAGCCTCTTTTGGGCTCTGGTGTTGAAGTCAGTTAGACTCAGGTTTGATTAAGCAACTTCCCCAAGATCAGCAGCAGAACTGAATTCAAATCCACGTCTTCTGACTCGTAGTTCCTTGCTATTCTATGATATCATATATCTGGCTCTGATACCGAAGCAGACTCGAGGGCTGAGGAATGGTAGAGTCAACCTGTTTTAGGAAGACCTTTGAGGGGAGAATGGAGATATTCTGTGCTCTCAGGATTGGTGTTAGGGAGAGAAAAGGTGGTAGCAGCGATTGTCCTTCTACATACCTAGAGGGCTGCCATCCTTTCCACAGATGAGGGGCCTGAAGCCTCCTCTGACCCCTACTGATCTGTATTCTCATCCTTCCCAACCCCAGTCCTAGACACACACACACACACACACACACACACGATTCAGGTAAAATCCAAGAAAGAAAACACCTTTGAGCAAACATCAGTCATCAACTAGAATAAAGCTGAACTCACTTCCCAGCACAGGCATTAAGGGACCTGCTTCAATGAAAAGATCAGGCTTGTGATGAACCCAATAATGGCAGCTCCAAAAAAAACAGCCATCTTATTTTTCTCATTTTGGGAATGATGGATAATAACTTTTGAACTTCCCAAAGAATAAGAAAAACTGAATTTAAAGTAATCTCAATCTACATATTTTGGTAAAATAACTAAGTTCATTTATATTTGCTTTTTGCTGTAATGATCCTTTAACTCATCTTAGATTTTTGCATGCTTTGTCCTTTCCCATGGGTAGCATCCCTACGACCAGAATCTGCCTCCACTTGGTAGCAGCAATTAATTAAAAATTGACTTAAGCTCAGTGGCCAGTGAACTCAGCCTCAGTCTCACCAAGACCAAGGAAAGAAACACAGGACAAGAAGATTCTGACTGTAAAATAGAAAGCATATTTCCTAACAAATGTCACAAAATAATGACCTGAGGGATAGAGCGCTTGTGCAAAGCTTGTGCTTGGGGACTTCGTAAGAAATGCTGACATCTCTGTAATGCCAGCTTAGGAATCAAAGCCCAGCAGCATTTCCTCCTGGAACAATTATCTACTTTCTTTGTATGTTTAGGAGACAATTAAGCAAGAGCAGCAGAAGATACTGTCCCCCGGACCCTCAAAGGGTGAGCTGTGTAAACAGACATTTCAAGGTGGGAGAAATGCCCAGGTCAAGAAAAGTCTTATCTGGAGAGTGTGCTAGATGGGACCCCACCCCCAGTAGGTATGGACTGGTTTAGATATCCCTCTCCAAGACAGCAGAAGTTTCTGTCTGCCTCCCTGGGTACCAGGATTGTGACTCTACATAGAGATTGGGTTGCTCTCCTAAATGACCCTTTTTATTAGTCATTGATTCAACAGGCGTTTATCGGATGTTTACTCTCTGCCGGGTACTGAGATAATAATGGTCCAGCTAACATAGTAAGTCCAAGGCCTTGTGCCAACCACCTTACATGCATTACCCAGTTAATCCTCAGGATAATGCTAATTGGTTGCTATTTTCCCTATTTTACAGTTGAAGTCCGTGAAGCCTAGTGAGTCTATGTAATTTGTTCAAGGTCACAGTGATAGTGGCAGAGAGGGAATTCGAACCCAGGCTCCTGATTGGAGAGCCCATGTCCTTAATCACTTTGCTAGAATGAGAACAACCACTTGGGACTATTAAGGATACAAATTTATTAAGGCATGATTGTTCCCCATTCCCCCTGCTCCTTGCCAGGGAGCTCAGAGTCCCATCAGGAAGAGTCAAGGCAATAATATTTCAATACTGTCAGGTAAGAGCTATTGTAGTATGTATGTAGCATGTATGTTGTTCAAGATACACATGTGACACCAAATGCACAACTAACAAAAGAAAAAAAAACTATCAACTGGACTTCATCAAAAATAAACTTTTGTGCTTCAGAAGACATCAAGAAAGTGAAAAGACAATCCATAGAATGGGAAAAGTTTTTTGCAAATTATATATCTGTGACTTATATCTAGAATATGTTGATAAATCTTTATATTAAGAGTTCAATTAACATAATGATAAAAGTGATATATCAAACAATAAGAAGACAAATAACCCTACCAAAAAGTGTGCAAAGGAACCAAATAGACATTTCTCCAAAGAAGATGTATAACTGAATGAATAAACACATGAAATGATGCTTACCATCATTAGCCATCAAGGAAATGTAATCAAAACTGCAGTGAGATACACCCTCACACCCACTAGGATGGCTACAATAAAAAAGATAACAAGAGATGGTGAGGATGTAGAGAAATCAGAGCCCTCATATACTGCTACGTAAAATGATGCAGCTGCTCTAGAAAAACTGTTTGACAGTTTCTTCAAAGGTTAAACACAGAGTTACCACCTGACCCAATTTTTAGATACACAAAAACTTGTACAGAGCATCTAAACATTCATATTCATATGTTACCATTTAAGTAGCCAAAAGGTGGAAACAATGTAAATGTCCATCAAATATTGGATAAAACATGTTTATACATAAAATAGAATATTGTTTGGCAATAAAAATAAATGAAGTACTGATATGTGCTAAAATATGGATAAAAATTGATTACACATATTGTATTATCCCATTTATACCCATATCCAGAAGAGGCAAATCCATAAAGACAGAAAGTAGAATAGTGATTGCTAAAGTTAGAGACTGTTGGAGGAAATGGAGAGTGACTGAGAATCAGCACAGCGTTTCCTTTGTGGGCAATAAAAATGTTCTAAAATTAATTGTAGTGATGATTGCACAGCTCTGCGAATATACTAAAAACCACTGAATTACATACTTTAAACGGGTGAGTCGTATGGTATGTGAATTATATCTCAATCAAGCAGTTTTTTTAAAAAGATACACTGGTAACAAACAGAATGGAGCAAACAGCTGGGAATGCCTGCATTCAGCAAAACGTGCTGGGGTGCTGGGTGCAGTGCTGGGTGAGCGGAGATACAGAAGTGAATTGAGGGGGGAGCTTCAAGATGGCAGAGGAGTAAGATGTGGAGATCACCTTTCTCCCCACAAATACATCAAAAATACATCTAAATGTGGAACAACTCCTACAGAACACCTACTGAATGCTGGCAGAAGACCTCAGACTTCCCAAAAGGCAAGGAACTCCCCATGTACCTGGGTAAGGCAAAAGAAAAAAGAAAAAAGAAAAAACAGGGGATTAGAGACAAGATGGCGGAAGAGTGAGACGCGGAGATTGCCTTCCTCCCCACAGATGCACCGGAAATGCATCTACACGTGGAACAATTCCTGCAGAGGACCTGCTGAACGCTGGCAGAAGACCTCGGACCTCCCAAAAGGCAGGAAGCTCCACACTTGCCTGGGTGGGGCAAACAAAAAAAACCCTAAGGACAGAGACAGAGGATGGGGACTGGGCCGGCACCAGTGGGAAGGCGCTGTGAAGGAGGAAGGGTTTCCGCACACTGGGAGCCCCTTCACGGGCGGAGACTGCGGGTGGCGGAGCGGGGAGGCTTCGGAGTCGCGGGGAAGAGCACAGCAACAGGGGCGCGGGGGGCAAAGCGGAGGGATTCCCGCGCAGAGGATCGGCGCCGACCGGCACTCACCAGCCCGAGAGGCTTGTCTGCTCCCCTGCCGGTGCGGGCGTGGATGGGAGCTGAGGCTCAGGCTTCTGTCGGAGCGCAGGGAGAGGACTGGGGTTGGCAGCGTGAACACAGCCTGCAGGGGGTTAGTGCACCACGGCTAGCCGGCAGGGAGTCCAGGAAAAATCTGGACCTGCTGAGGAGGCAATAGACTTTTTCTTCCCTCTTTGTTTCCTGGTGCGCGAGGAGAGGGGATTAAGAGCGCTGCTTAAAGGAGCTCCAGAGATGGGTGCGAGCCGCGGCTACCAGCGCGGACCCCAGAGACGGGCCTGAGACGCTAAGGCTACTTCTGCCGCCACCAGGAAGCCTGTGTGCGAGCACAGGTCACTCTACACACCTCCCCTCCCGGAGCCTGTGCAGCCAGCCAACGCCAGGGTCCCGTGATCCAGGGACAGCTTCCCCGGGAGAACGCACAGCGTGCCTCAGGCTGGTGCAACATCCCGTTGGCCTCTGCCGCCGCAGGCTCCCCCCGCACTCCGTTCCCCTCACTCCCCCCGGCCTGAGTGAGCCAGAGCCCCCGAATCAGAGTCAGTGGCTCCTTTAACCCCGTCCTCTCTGAGCGAAGAACAGACGCCCTCCAGCTACCTACACGCAGAGGCGGGGGCCAGATCCAAAGCTGAGCCCCCGGGAGCTGTGCGAACAAATAAGAGAAAGGGAAATCTCTCCCAGAAGCCTCAGGAGCAGCGGATTAAATCCCCACAATCAACTTGATGTACCCTGCATCTGTGGAATACATGAATAGACAACGAATCATCCCAAATTGAGGAGGTGGACTTTGAGAGCAAGACTTTTTTTTTTTTTTTTGCCCCTTTTCCTCTCTTTATGAGTGTGTAGGTGTATTCTTCTGTGTGAGATTTTGTCTGTATAGCTCTGCTTTCACCATTTGTCCTAG
>RJWK010009955.1:0-44524 GCA_004363435.1 Platanista minor
GCGCAGGCTCAGCGGCCATGGCTCACGGGCCCAGCCGCTCCGCGGCACGCGGGATCCTCCCGGACCGGGGCACAAACCTGCGTCCCCTGCATCGGCAGGCGGACTCTCAACCACTGCGCCACCAGGGAAGCCCCCGAATTCAGAATTTTTTGTTTGCAAAGGATGAAAGCACAATATAAGCCTAAAACCTCTGTTTATAAAACTTGTCAGTGATACAAACAACTGTAAAAGTACTGGGAATATATAAAATAAATATATTTTGAATATAAATATATTCTGAATGGGAGGAGTGAGCTATCATAGTTGGATTCAGTGTTTCAGGTGAAATGATGACACTCTGCCCCAAATATCTGGGGCAGGAAAAATTAGTAAATTGTTAAGCATCTGGTTTATTTTTCTCCTTTGGAGTCTTCCTCTTTGTTCTCCATTCTGTGCTACAGACCAGGACCTTACTTTTCCTTTTACTGCATGAGAATAGCTTGTGCCCCATACTTTGGGTATATTCATGGTTTTCTTAATTTGGAGGATATAAATCTTTTGATGATAATGGGCCTTCTCTTGAGCTGCAGTTTGCATGAAGATGTGAAGGTAAGGGGCTGTGAATGTCATTTTCAGGAGGCATTATCACTGATCTAGACAGCCTTTTAGGTTTCCTCTTCTGTTATGTCAAAACTGTTTCTGAGCTGTTTCTTTTTTCCTAGCAGCCCGACCAGATGAGGAGGAGGACACAGCCTGCATTAGTGGTTCTGTACTCACACTGGCCTGAATTCCAGTCACAGCTCCTCCATAGTCGTGGGACAACCTACCCAGGCCTCAGCTTCCTCATCTTTACGTTATCTCCTAGCCCCTAGTCAAGATAATGAGTTTTGATTTTGTATTTTCTGACTTAATGCTTAAAGTCCTACCCATATTCTAATGTTTTCTTTCCCCCTCTTTCACTAGTAACCTTTCTTATTGGTTTCAGGGGTTCAACAGGATATAGCTTCACAATCTCTGCATCAAGAAGTTTTATTAAAAGTTAAAACTGAAATTGAAGAAGAGCTAAAATCCCTGGACAAAGACATTTCTGAAGGTCTCTTTATCCTTCTTTTCCTTGTTCATTAGTGGGTTGTTTGGTGTGGTTTTTGTTTTGTTTTGTTTTGTTTTGTTTTTACAGTGGAGTGTTCACAACATTACACACCTTCATGGGTCTAGGATTATAGGGGTGAAACTAGAAAGTACCTCTTTCTTTCCTGGGGGAATCTGTTTATAAGTTTCTAAACTATACCCAACAGAGTAGATGGAACCTTTTCTGGTGTTAAGTAATGGACTCAACAGTCATGTTAAGGTACTACTTTCCATCAGTGTGATTGATATCTTTATATTAATAACACTAACGGGAGAGATGTAAGCGTGCTGCTTTCATTTTCCACGTGCTATAGATGGTGGTGGCAGTGATAACATTTTTAACACCACCAAAAGAAACATTATATACGTTGACAGTAACTTCCCACTTCTAGTCCCACCAGCCTCTTGTCTCCATCCCCAATCCATCTGCTTTGTGTCTCCATGCATTTGCCTATTATGGGTCTACACGTAAATGGAATCGTACACTGGGTGGTGGTTTGTGACTGGCTCTTTCACTTAGCATAGTATTTTCAAGGGTCATCCACGTGGTAGCACAGATCAGTACTTCATCCCATTGTATGAGGAATAATATCCCACTGTGTAGATACAGCACATTTTGTTTATCCATTTATCAGTTGATGGATATTTAGGTTGTTTCCACTTTTTGGCTGTTATGTATAATGATACTATGAATATTCATGTACAAGTTTTAGTGTAAATGTGTATTGCCCAGTAATTGTTATTTTTTTATTTTCATTTTTTTGGTGTTTTGTTTTCTTTTTTTTTTTTTTTTTGGCCATGCCACACGGCTTGCTGGATCTTAGTTCCCGACCAGGGATCAAACCCAGGCCCATGGCAGTGAAAGTGCCAAGTCCTAACCACTGGACTGCCAAGGAACTCCCTGCCCAGTAATTTTTAACAAGAAAAAATAGAAATCATGTTTATAAATCAGTTCCCTGTTAGTAAAGAAAAAATATAAATAGAAATGTACAAAAATCCAGAAACCTAATGTTAATGTTCTCTTTTATTTTCCTTTACTGACATTTTTAACTGATTAATGTTATAATTGTGTTTTAATCCTTGTCCATTTCTGATAACAGTACTGCATGGCAAAATGGGCAAAAGGCAGAAAAGAAAATGGCAACGAAGGCTTATATGCACTTCCTCATTGAACCTGTATTGCCCAAGACTTAGCATCAGAGTGGGCGTTCTCAGGCTTGCTCAGACCATGCAGCATCTGTGAACTTTGTAGCCATGTATATCTTTCTTGAAGAAATACATACTTAACTCTAGTGAAATTTGCAGGCTTCTCGGAGCAAGCTTTGGATTAATGCAATAAATGCATTATGGAGGTTATTGATAACTCTTGGGAGTGGCTACAAGCCACCTGCTTTCCTGGAAGTCTATGCCCTGCATCCCGTTTGTACCCTGGACCAGGGATGATCTGGCCTCTCCTTCCTGCAGTTAGAGCAGGGCTGCGTCTGTGTAACAGGGAGTGAGGAAGCAGAGAAGAAGCTGGCTGTGTGAGTGGGCAGCTTGTATACTTTTAAAATACATCCATGTGCATGATTGTGAGTTTGGAAGTTCACTCTAAAAGGGAATGAAAGTCATGAGGTCCTCTAAGGTGGAATAACTGATTAGAATCTGGTTTAAGAAGAGCCACATTTGTAAAGGTAAAAACAACTCTTAAGAGAGGGGTGGTAGAGCTGGGAGTCGCTCTCATCTATCATTCTTTGACTGAATGGGTCTGCGGTAATATACAGAATTGGTTTGTGTATTTCGCCATATCAGTTTAGCCTTTTTCTTCTCATGAAACTAAGATTTTTCATAAAAATCTTTCCTTAAAAAAAAAAAAAAAAAAACCTCTAAATTGAAGGCCTTTCAAAGGAAACATTAATATCCCATAACGATTATCTGACATTTTTAAGTGGCTTATAACTAACTATTAGCTAGTTCCCAGTAGTTGGCATCTTAACTCCCTGAGCTTTTACAGCACAGCTTCTGACGTTGCTCATTAACTTGGGTTTTCCTTCTTTCATCTTCAGCCTTCGCCAGCACAGGCTTCGACCGCCACACTTCGCCCGTGTTCAGCCCTGCAAACTCCGACAGCTCCGTAGAGGACTGCTTGGCTCACCTTGGGGAGAAGGCGTCGCAGGAGCTGAGGGTGCCTCTGCTCGGGGCCTTGCAGACGCTCCTCAGCCGGTGAGTCCCCACGGCCTCTGCGCTCTTAAGCCTCCATTTTAGGTGAACAGTGTCACTTCTTTTCTCACTTACTTGTCTTTACTTTTTCTTTTTTTGCTTTCCCAAATCATCTCTGTTTGCGTTTTGAGCAGTGATTTAACTGTTCCAGCATGAATTTGACCGTTTGTATTTACTTGTTGGGCTGTCAGGTTTCAACAAATGCTTTCACCGGTTGTAAACACAAGCTGTTCACTTGTGCTGACCACTTTTTACCAGCACTCCCTCGTGACCAGCATAAGTGGAATGACTGGGGTTTTATTCATTGTACTGTGGGATTGACATTGTGTCTATATTTGGGGCGTCCCAGATGTTGCTACATTTTCGGGTTGCACACCTACCAGTGGAACTGCTGCCACATTCCTACTGTGGGAACTGCTTTCCTAGCTGTCGTGCTGACTGTTAAAGCCAAAGGCAAGAAGCTCATCATGAAAGTATATTAAGTAGAGCCAAGTCATTTATTGTAAACCTTAAAAATTTGTTTCCCTTAATTCTTTGATGAGAATCATTAACAGATTGGTATGAATTTAAAAAAATGTTTGGTTTAATGAAGATTGACGACTAAAACAAGGTGAAGACTGTTCCTTCACTCAGGGGGCCGACATTCAGATGCCAAATTACTGTTGTAGTAAAGTAATCCCTTACTTTCACAAAGGCAAAGCTTATATGTTACCATTTGTTAGAAGAAAGCAATTTGGGTTTAAGGATGATTCAGTTTGTTTCCACATATTTTGGTGACATGAGCAAATGTAAAAATCCCAGCTATACATAAGAAACAGTGAAATGAAAATCATACTTCGATTTTCTTAACTTTATACATAGAAAGTTTAAAAATAAATGTGGAGAGAAGATTCTGGGTGTGGGGAAGTAAAACTGAGACAGGAAATCTGGAGGCACAGTAGTGGCTTTCAGAGTGCTGTGAGGAGGTGAGGGGTGGTGGTTGGGCCCACTCCGCTCTTCTTAAGCCAGAGCAGCCATACTTGCATGGAGTTTGCATATTGAGCTTTCATCTTAGATTTGAGGGAGCCTCTACTGTTTGGCCAATACAGACATAAAGTACTTGTAAAAGCAGTCGGGACTGGGAGTAAAGCAACTGAGAAGCATAAGGCAAAAAGTGGTCTCCAGCTTTGATGCAGACTGTCTGTGTCAAGTCATTTCACTCTGTCATAGCTTCTCTGTTCATTTCAACTTTACTGGGATATTACGAGCTCTTCAAAGAACAGCATTATAGTTTTATATATGTACAATGTATGTGAAGAACAGTATTATAGTATATGTATTTGGAGTCCTTTTCATGATCTACAGGACGAATTGACCTTTTCACTGCAAAGTAAATTATATTTAAAAAAATACAGTCTTGGATGAATATTTGTTTTGTTCTCCCCAAAAGCTTAACAACTTCAAAAAGTTATTAATATCCTGAAAATAACTGATGATGAACTAGAAGTATTATACAGGTTGATGGCAGTATTTTTAAGGTGGAAAATACCACTTATTCCCCCAAACAGTTTTGTTAAAGTAGGGAAACTAATCCTGAACTCTTCATACAGCCAAGCACCAGCAATCTGAAAAGTTTTTCCCCTGGAATTCTCTGGCAATCCAGTGGTTAGGAGTTCGCCATTTCACTGCCGAGGGCACAGGTTCGATCCCTGGTCGGGGGACCTAAGATTCTGTGAGCCGCACAGTGCGGCCCAAAAGAAAAAAGAAAAGTTTTTCCCCTCCTCTTTCTTCTTTGCTGAATTCAAGTAGCTCATTAGATAGGGCTGAATTTTTTAACTACTTATTTTTCTACGTTTAAGATTTCCTTTGAGTGTTTTAATCTGCTGGATCTTTTTTTTTTTTTTTTTTTTTTTTTTTTTTTTTTTTTTTTTTTTTTTTTTTTTTTTTTTTTTTTTTTTTTTGCGGTATGCGGGCCTCTCCCTGTTGTGGTCTCTCCCGTTGCTGAGCACAGGCTCCGGACGCAGAGGCTCGGCGGCCATGGTTCACGGGCCCAGCCGCTCTGCGGCATGTGGGATCTTCCTGGACCGGGGCACGAACCTGCGTCCCCTGCATCGGCAGGCGGACTCTCAACCGCTGCGCCACCAGGGAAGCCCTCTGCTGTGTCTTTTATATGCATATATGTGTGTATGTATAATGTTTCAAATCATGTTTCATTCTGAAGGATGCTAAAGTACTTTAGCCTGATAGACAGACTCCCCGTAAGGACTGGCGTGGTGCACAGCACAGCAGGTAGTTCAGGAAAGGACGTGAAGGGACTTATGCACGCAGGCAGAGCTGCAGGGAGCAATAGACAGGTTAGACGGTAGCGTGTCTGCTTCAGGCCTGTGTTACAACCACCTAGTGTGTCACCCGGGTCTTCAAACAGTTCTACGCTTACTTTAATGGCAGTGCGATAGCAGGAAGGTCGCACATAACATCTTATTAAGACGGTCATCCCTTGCATCTTAACTCCTTCTGTGTCACTGTGCTGTTACATTATATTGACTTACAGAAAAGAACTATACCTGTGTCATCAGAACTGTTTTCTGAAACATCTAGAGCCACACGCTGTCCAGCAGATAAAATGCAGGTCACATGTATGTAATTTAAAATTTTCTAGCAGCCACGTAAAAATATTAAATACAGATTTTAAATATATTTTATTTAACTCAATGTGTTAAAATATTATAGTTGGAACATGTATTTATTATAAAAATTATTGGTGAGATGTCGTAGGTTCTTTCTTTTTAGCAAGACTCTGCAGTCTGGTGTGTTCCTCAATAATAATGAGGATTATTGGACCTCATTACCCTGGTCCAGATGCTCGTTGGCTACATGGGGCATCCGTGTGTCGTGACCCATTTCAAGGAGCATCGGCGTGTCCTTTGGAGCCAGCACTAACTGGGTGTGAATTCGTATTCCTCTGTTGCTGCTTGCAGCCCTGTGGATTTGGGACAGTCTCTTAGCTTTTCTGAACTTCAGTTTCCTAGTATGCAATAGAATATAAAACACAAATATATAAAAATATAAAACATAGCAGTAGGCTACCAGTAGGTGTACCTGTTATCAATCTTAAATATTCATAGGCTGAAGAGATCACAGACTGGGGTGGTCAGAGCAGAAAATGCCTTTGGAATGGATTTTAAAATCCTATAAAAAACTCCTCTCCTTTTTTACATATATGTTAATCCTTTGCCAACAAAAGGCGGTGGAGGGAGAGGGGAGGTAAATCTTTACTAAATCTGTTGTCCAAGAGCCTTGGTGCCTTCATGTGTAAGTTGCTCTGGAGTGTCTTTGTCGTTGGTTTTAATTTGCACACGGGCCCACGCTCAGAACGGAGAGCTCACATCCATCCCCTCAGTAAACGCGTGTCTGTGTGACAGGAATAATCAGAAGGAGAGCCTCACCCCAGGGTTGGGTGTCACAAGACTCCAGGTTAAAAATAGAGCTCATTTATTGACCTTGCTTATTCCAACTTATGTCCCCAGTTTGAAAAGTCTTCCAGTGACAGTGTCTCTTTAATTTTTAAATATTTTACATTTTTTGCCTTTAACTTGTTAAAAAAGTTTAACTTGTTCTTTCAATTTTATTAATGAGATAATTTTTGTTATTTGTTATTACTTGATTCTGTATTAATAACCCAAGTGTTTATATTTATCTGCAACATATAAGCCTTGTTGGATAAGTTTCAAGCAATTGTAAAAAATTTGTTATTATATATTTTTCTTTTCTTATGTTGTAAACTGCTTTCCCAAGCTGGTAGCATAAATCTCAGCCTGTAGAGAATGCTTAAAGAAAAATGCATACCAAATGTTAAAAGCCATGTCTCATAGAAAACTCTATGTTGAAAAATCTGCGTTATTTTAGCAAAAAGTTCAACAGCAAAGTCGTGACTGTATGTTTATTTATCTCAAAATTTAGAATTTTCCTTCTTTGTGACACAGACTTTTAAAAAAAATCTCTACAGGCCATTGACGTATCAGGCATATCGGGAGTGTACACTGGAGACTGCAGTTCATGCCAGCGGCTGGAATAAGGTATAAACCAAGTTATCTTTTCTCTTACAAGATTTTAGTGTGTTAGTGATAAAGTACAGGAGGGATCGTTAGCATCGTATAAGAGAAAACTGTTAGAGCTTGTTGCTTAATGCATAAATCCAGCTGTGTTATGCAGTGTTTCTGATTAAGGCTGGCACAGAACCACATGTTCCATAGTTGTGCCATCTGCCTTCCCATCTGTCCTGAATTTCCCATGATCTCTTCATTTCTCTGGTTTAGGTGTGACATTTCTCTCCAAGTGGTCATTTGTTCACACAAATGTGTGAGTATGTTTAGGGGACACAGCTTCTTGTGGTTCTTACAGGGGTAGCCCCAGTTGTACTGGTAGTTTACCATCTGAGCATTACAGCCATCCCTCGGAGGTGGCAGAATGAATTTTATTAACTTTCGTTTTGTTGTTTAGTTAGCTAGTTAGTTAGGTCAGGTGATTAAATCAGGAAAACAAAAAGTTAAAGTACTTGCTTAAGACCCCTTGACTAGTAAATTTTGGAACCAGCACTGGAGCTGAGATCTTTTGATTCCAGCTTCAGTGTTCTTCCACTGTACCATGCTGCTGATCCATTGTCTCAAGCTGTATTATCCACTTAGCACCTTGACGAGGCTGAGTTTCAGGGGATGCAGTATGGGGTGCTCCAGCTCACTGAGGAGGAAGTCTGGCCCTTAGTGATGTGGTGCTAGGGATGAGAAAGTGAAGTACAGTTATTTTTATAAATAGCCACCTCAGATCTGTCACTACTATGAGCCAGACTGTGTGACCTTATGTACCTAATTGATGTATATTATTTTTGCTCACCTTAATACAGGCCTTGGAAGCATTATAGCATAATCATTAGCATCATAGGCCTGTAATCGGACTTGTTTCAGTATCAGCTTTGCCACTGACTAGATGCATATCTTTGGACGGGTGAATTAAGCACCCAAAGCCTTAATTTTCACATATGTGAAGTGGAGATGATACTACTAACTTCAGAAGTTTTATTAGAACTGAGTGACGTAATGTGTTGTTCAGTGCTGATTTTAGTGCCGTGTCTGACCCCATAGTAAGCACTCTGTAAACAGTGGCTATTATGTTAGATTTAACACGTGGAACCTTGTTACCAAATAGTCACTATTATGGAGTTTTAGTATGTTACTTAGCTGTAAAAAATTTGTTAAAATATCTGACTTTCATTCACTTTCGTGGAATAAAACAAACCTCTCATAAATAAATAAAACTGAGCTTGGCTATGATATATTTCTTAGCATATCGAACAACAGATATTCAGATCCCTAATGTGCCTGGCCTTCTCCCCCTGTTTTATGTACTTTTCCTGTCACCCTAGTCTGGGGCTGTCACAGGCAGCTCGCGTATGTCTCCCGGCCTTCCCCGCCCTGCATCCTATGCTAATCCTAAAAAAGTGGAATAAACCCCAGTCTTCACTCTCCCTCTTCACCCACCCTTCTTTCCCATTCCCTGCTTCAGTTTAGTCCCTCATCTGGCCAAGGTTGTGGCTTCAGTACCTCATGTAAATGGAGCATGCCAATTAGAATGTGACTTGCTCCGATGAGTGCAGTATTACTCTCCTAAGTCCTTTAGGGCTAAAAGGAACCTGACTTATTATGATAGGAAACTGAAATGCCTCTTTCCACCCCAATCAAAATCAGATTGGCTGATTTAAGCAGTTAGCCCATATTTTGCATTTTATATTTTACATGAATGTTTGCAAAACTCTGATATAGCATCATTATATGAATATGGCTATCTGGTAGGTACCTAAGACTCAAATGAAAACAATGTCCACAAAGCATGCCAAGTTTCCAAACTGAATGTCAGTTCATCTGTATAGGGATTTTAAAAGCATCTTGGTATAATGCTCTTTAAATAGATCAAAAGAAGTGGAGGAATAAAGCTGTCACAAACCCCTATTAATAGAATGATTTTTTTTAAGTACATGTATAAATGTAGGCTGTATAGTATATGCCAAGAAAAATAATCCATAGTAGTTATCTCAGAATTGTAGGTTATTCTTTAATTTTCTTTTATCTTTCCTCATGGGAATTGGTTTTCCTATGAACTTACCTGCTTATGAAAAAGAGGAGAATGGCCATCAAAGGGAAAGGCTAGAGTGTTCGGTCCCAGTGCTCACATGTAATAAACAGACTTTGGAGACACAGTAGCAAAGAGGAGTGAACTACTTGCCTTGGTTAAGTTTTACTGGCATATTACATCACTCATCTTTTAAAATCTTTCATTATTAAAATGTCAGGCGTGCACAAAGCAGAGCAAATAATGTAACAAACCCGTGTCCGTCACTCAGCCTCGGCAGCTTTCAGTATGTGTCTGGTCTTGTTTCATCTGTTCCCCACACTGTACCCCTAGATAACCTTGAAGCACACCTTATAAATACAGTAGTATGTATTTCCAAGGATAATTGTATCCCTTTTTTAACAACTGAGAATACCATGATTACACCTCAGATACTAACAGTCATTCTAATATCAGCACATAGTCTATTTATTCAGTATTCAGATTTTCCCAGTTGTTTCACAGAGGTATTTTCCTAAGCTGATTTGTTTGAATCGAGATCCAGACAAGGCTCATGCATTGTATTTGGTTGATATGTCTCATCTTTAAAAAATTTTTTGAAATGTAATTCATAAACCATAAAATTTACCCTTCTGAAATATATAGTTTAATGTTTTTTAGTACAGTCACAGAGTTGTGCAGCCATCTCCACTGCCTAATTCCAGAACATTTTTGTCTTCCCTGAAAGAAACCCCACACCTTGGAGTGGTCACTCCCCATCTCCTATCCCTTCCAGCCCCTGGCCGTATGGCTTGACTCTGTCTCTGTGAATTTGCTTGTTCCGGGCATTTCATATACATATGGTCACATAATACGTGACCTAAGTCTCTTAATTTGCAGGCTCACTCTTCCTCTTGGGGTTTTTTTTCTCTAACTACTTACAGACTATTTGTTCTGTTAAATTTTCTACCTCCTGGATTCTATTGGCTGCATCACTGAGATGCCAGCTGACATGTACAGTTGACCCTCGAACAATGCGGGGGTTAGGGGCACCGACCCTCCCTCCAGCCGCAAATCTTCATACATCTTAAAGTTGGCCCTCCTGTCCTCAGTCCCTCCATACATGCAGTCCTGCATCTGCTGATTCACCAAACTGCGGATGGGGTAGTACTGTAGTATTTACTGTTGGGAAAACTCAGTGTATCACTTTAGTTAGCCTTCAGTATCCGTGGTTCCTCCAGTTCAGACCTATGCTCTTCAAGGGCCGACTGTATCTCCTTTCCATTGGTAGGTTGCTCTAGAGGCCTGATCATATTCTGGTTTAATCTTAGTGGCAAGACCGTGTCAGTGGTGGTGGTTTCTATTTCCTATGGCATCACACTGAGTGACACATAATGTCTGGTTGTCTCTTAAATTTTATTTTGAAGCAGATATTTCAAAGGCATTCAAACCTAATCAATGGATTAGGTTGAGATAAAATTTGTGGGGTGTGACATTTACTAGAATTGCTGAGACATAGAAGGGTTAAAGAGTAGATTCATGGACCAAAATGTGTAACTATCATCACAGTATTTTCCTGGAAGGGATTCTTGGAGCTATAAATTGGTATACGTCATTTCTGCACCAGGCAAGTTCATGTGTTCTTTAGTAGACGGATAGCACTGTTAGCTAAGTGCATATAACCTATTGGAGGAAGACACCACGTGGTGTATATGGGGAGACAGAGAGTGGAGGTAACCTTTTCTGATGGTCAGAAGCACCTTAGCATCTACTGCAGAAGTTATTGAACAAACAAATAACTTACATGAGTTGTGCGATTACTGTTATCCAGTAAGGAAATGACTTACAGAAAAGAATTCAAAATGTAAGACTGCTTGGTTGCTTTTTAGTGTTAGAGATAGAAATAGCGGGACCTTTTAGGAATGGATACTTGGGGATCCAGTTTTATTTTAACATTTTTTTAATACTGTGGGAGGTGAAGTACAAAAAATATCAGGTGTACACATGATATAAAATGCGGAATTGATGGAGGTCAGTTGTAGAGATACTCATGAAGCTTTGTGTGTGATCATAGCAATGAGAGAGAGGGCAAGTGGGTATGAGTACCTAAAGACAATCTAAATTATCATGTGTAGTGGGTCCTTGAAGATAGTGTGTCACATAGGTGAAGCAGACAGGACATGTATAAACCAATAGTGTTGTCAACCAAATAGAAGATGTCAGTCTTGTAAAAGGAAGTTTGTGCACTCACTGCATTTCAAGAAAGATGTAATTGGAATGGAGAAGATCCAGGAAAGGATAACGTAAATGATAAAAGCAGTGGAGGAATTGCTATGTGAAGAACGGACTAAAAGATTAGTAGATTTCAGCGTAAAAAGTATAGTGAATGAGAGGGAATATGGTTAAGGACTAAAGACAGCAGTGAAAGAGGATTACAGATTTATCTTTAGAGTATTAGATAGTAAAAAGGGGGCAACTGCATTTGATACATGAAAGAGGTAAATTTGGCACAAATAAGAGTATTATTTTTATATAGCAAGTATGAAATATTTGCAACTCATTTTTTTAAGAGGTAATACAGCTTAAACATGAACAACTTTAAAATGTGCATGTTCGTAGATTATTATGGGAAATGAGAATGTTTTGAGGTATGGAACGTCCCAGGCCTTTGGAGCTGGTGTGATGCGAGTCTGCAGGGCTGGTTCACAAGCTCCTCTCCTGCTCCAGCTGAGACAGAATACTAGGCTGGATGAACAGCCGTGTTCATTTCTGTTTTCAAAAGTGTTACCGGTTTCTGATTGTAGAAAAAGCCTAACACAGTCTTCTTTATAGCCCCGTACCCCTCCATTGGTGCTAAGAAGGGGTTTTTACTGCATTTTGGGCTGGAGTTCTTTTAGAATATCAAAAAGTGAAGATGTGTGTTTTTTGCATGTTTCTCTCAGACTTTGATAGAGATTCCTTCAGGACTGCTTTTACTTAAAAAAAACCCCACAGAATATTAGTAAGGATATAAACTCATTGTCTTTTCTGTTTGTCCTCTTCTGCAGAAATGTGTTGTAATCCCTCAGCTATGACCTTGGCGGGTCAGTGACAGGAAACTGGAATTGGTTTCCTTTCCTTTCACGGTCCTTCCCAGTTGTGTGGAGACCTCTTGATGTTTTAGAAGAGATTGCATGCAGATAGTTAACTGAAAGTACTTCGTTCTTTTCAGTATGCAGGGGGTTTTTTGGGAAGGAAAATTTCCGAAAGAAATTTTTATGATTTTAAAATATTGAGCCATAAGGTTATTAGGAGTGATAATAACACCTCTGGTTTTTGATGACTTGTATAAGATAGCTCATGATTTTGAAAGTTCTTGTTTTCAAATAGAATAAAAGCACATGGTACAAAATGCACAAAGTACAGAAGACATACACTTGAAAATACTTACCCACCCTTGTCACCACGTACCTAGTTTTCCTCTTTTTAGGCTACCACTATCACCAGTTTCTTAGGTATTTTTCAAAAATACTATGTGGTTATACAAACGTGTGTGTAGGTGTTTTGTTCTGTTAACAATAATGTTAATAATAATGGTGCCATTATTGTACATACTCTCCTCTATCTTTTTTCACTGAAAGTAAATCTTGGTAATTGGGCAGTGGACGATCTTATTCTTTTTAACAACTACTTGATACTTTACTGGATGACCAAAATTTGGTCTGTTGGGTTGTTTCCGGTCTTTTGCTATTATAAATAATGCTTCAGTGAATTTCCTATACATATGTTGTTACACATGCACGCGTGCACACACACACACACACACACGCCCGGTTGTTTTCATATAATAATATTTCTACCACCCTGTGGTGTAAAACATACACGCATTATTTTCAAAAATTCTAGTAGGGGTCACCATTTTATTTCCTTTATTATAATAAAAATGGAGTTCCATTATGATGCACTGGAGTGTATTTTCTAGTAGTGAACATATAAAATGAACTGTAAGAATTTCAGTTTGTTTTTTACGCTCTCACCTTTGCCTTAAAGGTTTTGGTGCCTTTGATTTTGCTACGGCAAATGCTTTTGGAGTTGACAAGACGTGGTCAAGAACCTTTGAGTGCATTGCTGCAGTTTGGTGTGACTTTCCTGGAGGACCATGCCGCCGAGTACATCATTCAGCAAGGTGGCTGGGTATGCGCTTTCAAGTTATTTATTTATTTGTTTTTTAATCTTCTTAAAAAAAAAAAAAAATTAAGCCCCTCATGGTTGTTTTTAAAAGCATAGGTTAAATATCATTAACATTATTGTTCAGTGTTATTTAATATTGTGATTGGATGGTGATCAATGGAAAGACTATTCTTGCAGTTTAAGTTAAACTAATTTTACTCCTAAATTCATATGTATGTTTTTTTTAAAAATATTTATTTATTTATTAGGTTGCGCTGGGTCTTAGTTGCGGCAGTTGGGCTTCTTAGTTGTGGCATGTGAACTCTTAGTTGCAGCATGCATGTGGGATCTAGTTCCCTGACTAGCGATCGAACCCGGGCCCCCTGCATTGGGAGCGTGGAGTTTTCACCACTGTGCCACCAGGGAAGTCCCCATGTGTGGTATTTTTAAAGTGGTTATAATTATGAAACATTTCATACTAGCAAAAAGTATATAAATAACTTCTATATACTTAGTATGTAAAAGTATATAATAACATATACTGAGAAAAATATAAGTATATAATAACTTTTATATACTTACACTTTAGAGGTGAGGAATAATAAATGAACACCTATGTATTTACTCTCCCAGTCGGAGAAAAGAACACAGCCAACACTTTTGAGTCTCCTTATATACCCCTCCTAGGTATCCACATGTTCCTACCTACTTCACAAGGGCCACTTCTATTCTGAATTATAGTTTTAATATGTATATATCCCTAGACAGTATATTATTTTGTATGTTGGGAACTTATATAAATAGTATCATATGTATTCTTCTGTAACTTGCTGTTTTCATTCAGTGTTGTATTCTTAAGATTCACCTAGGTCATTGTTTCTCAACGTTTTTTTCATTATCACCCCCCCTAAGGTTCCTTTTTAGACCTTTTGATCGTTATCATTTCCTTCCTCCCCATGTGAAATTTTAAAAGCACAGATATGAGTCTGTTTATGCACTGGGACCTTTTGGAGGGCCACAGGCCTTTGTAATATCTAAGATTGCTCACATCCCCCCAGACCAGTTTTAACCCTCGACTTCATCCCCTTTGAGAACACATGATCCAGGTTGGTGTGTTGATGGGCGTTTGGTTTCCATGTGTAAATATGTCACAATTTATCTGTAGTTTATTTATCTACAGGCTTGCCAGTAGACATTTCTCCCTTTTTGCTGTTGGAAAGATTCTCATCCATATGTGCAGGAGTTTCCCTGGGTATATACTTGGGAGTAGAATTTCTGGTTCCAAGAGTATAGACATGTTCTAATTTACAAGATGATGCCGAAGTGTTTTCCACAGTGGTTTCCGGCTTGCCCTCTGTCAACAGCATGTAAGAGTTTTTCTTTTTAAATATGAGAATATTTGTTGTTGTACCTCCTCCCCAACACTTAATATTGTCAGACTTATTAATTTTAAAAATTATTAAAATAAGATTATTTAGGAATACTTTTAGATTTACAAGAAAGTTACAAAGATAAAGCATCCCCATATGCCCTTCACCCAGTTTCCCCTAGTGTTAACGTCGTGCGCATAACTATGGCTCTTTTGTCAAGTTGGCTTTTCCACATTGACTTTATATCCAGCAGATTTGTCCAACTGTCTTATTATTCTGATTATCTCTGGGCTCCTTTGGGTTTTCTTCATAGAACATCACACCATGTGTGAATAATGTCAATTTTTTTCCTTGATGAGTCTATCTTTTTAAAAAAATGTATTGCACTTAGCACCATATTAACAGAATTGGTATTAGAATCCATCCTTGTCTTTTCTGATGTTAATGTGAGTTAAATTTCCTTTAATCGTTCCACCATTTAGTTGTATCAGTCCCGATGAGTGAGGTTGGCCTGTACTTTTTCTTGTTTGGTTTCAGTTTTAAGGGTTTGCTGGCTTCATAAAAGAATTTAGAGTTGGGAAGAATGGTTCCTCCTTTTCTGTACTCTGGCACAGTTTGTATGAGACTCAGATCATCTGTGCCTTGCTTCCTATAACATTCCTTCAAAGCCACCTGGTATTTTCTTTGAGGGAAGGTTTCTGTCTTTTCTTGTCAACTTTTGATAATCTTTCTAGAACATTATCCCTAAATTTTCAGATTTGTTGGCATAGAGCTATTCATATTTTCTTTTTTTAGAGTAAGGTACAATGGATTTTAATTTTTTTAATTCTCTTACACTACTTACTTTTTAAAAAAGTTTTCTTTTGGAGAATTTTGTATATATATGAAAACAGACACGAGAGTGTAATGAACCCCCGTCACTTAGTCCTAGCAGTCATTAATTTACTGCCAGTTATGCTTTATTCACATCCTAATCACTTCCCCTCTTAATACAGTAGTATTTTGAAGCAAAATCCAGACATTCTATAATTTTATCTAAAGATTTCACTATGTATCTCTGAAAAATAAAGGTTCTTTTTTTATTTTAAATCACAATACCATTGTCACATCACAAAAGATTAAAAATAATTTCTTCATATCATCAAATATCCTGTTAGCATTCAAATTTCCAAATGTCTCAAAAATATCCTGTCTTTAAGTCTATGCAATGTGTGGGTCTGTAGTTCCTTTTTTATTTTATTTTATTTTAATTTTTCACTTTGTTGGGTCTTTGTTGCTGCGTGTGGGCTTTCTCTAGTTGTGGCGAGCAGGGGCTACTCTTCGCTGTGGTGCACGTACTTCTTATTGCGGTAGCTTCTCTTGTTGCGAAGCATAGGCTCTAGGCACACAGGTTTCAATAGTTGTGGTTTCCGGGTTCAGTAGTTGTGGCTCGTGGGCTCTAGAGCGCAGGCTCAGTAGTTGTGCACGGGCTTAGTTGCTCCGCTGTATGTGGGATCTTCCTGGACCAGGGCTTGAACCCGTGTCCCCTGCATTGGCAGGTGGATGCTTAACCAGTACACCAGGGAAGTCCCAAGGCTTATTCATTTTATTTATTTTCTCAAAGAACCAGTTTTTGGTTTTGTTGATTTTTTTCTATTGATTTCTTATTTTCAATTTCATTGATGTCTGCTCTCTTTTTATTATTATCTTTTCTTCTGCTTACGTTGGGTTTAATTTTCTCTGCTTTTTCTGGTTTCCTAAGGTGGAGGCTTAGATGATTGATCTTCGATCTTTCTTCTTTTCTAATATATGCATTCAATGCTGTAACTTTCCACTTAAGCACTGCTTTCACTGTCTCACACAAATTTTATTAAGTTGTATTTTAATTTACTCCAAAAGATTTTGTAAATTTCTCTTGAGATTTATTCTTCGACCCATGTGTTATTTAGAAATGTATTGTTTAATCTCCAAGTACTTGAGGATTTTCTAGCTGTCTTTCTGTTATTGATTTCTAGTTGCATTCTATTCCAGTTTGAGAGCAGATGTAGTATAATTCTGTTCTTTTAAATTTGTTAAGGTATGTTTCATGTCCCAGAATTTGGTCTAGGTGAATGAATATTCCATATGAGCTTGGGAAGAGGTGTATCCTGCTGTGGTTGGATGGAAGTAGTCTACAGATGTCCATTGTATCCCGCTGATTGTCTGCCTGGTGGATCTGTCCATTTCTGATGGAGGGTGTTGAAGTCTCCAGTTGTCTTGGTGGATTCATCTGTTTCTCTTGCAGCTCTTTGGTTAGGTGTGTACATATCAAAGACTATTACATCTTCTTGGAGGTTTAACCCCTCTATCATTATATAACACTCCTCTTCATCCCTGATAAGTTTCCTTGCTCTGAAATCTGCTCTATGTGAAATTAATGTAGCTACTCCCTCTCCCTCCCTTCCTTCCTTCCTTTAACATGCAGTATTTGTATTTTAGACATGCAGGGAAAGCTCTTTGAGAATCTACTAATTTAAAGCAAGCAGCTGTATACGGATAACAAAAGAAACAACATCTTGTTACAGCTCTGCACACAGCATCCAAAGCAAATAGGCATGAGACAGTATGAATGTTTATGTAGCATTAAAACCAGGTGAATAACATGCTGCAGGGCTGGGAGAGGGAGAGAGGGAAAAGGGAAATGTGAAGACCAGTGTTTCCAGTGCTCTCAGTGTACAGTGCTCAATTTCTCATTTGATGACCCATCCGGGTGCTTCAGATGTGGTGTACAGTGAGAATGGTAAGGATGGAGACAACCGATCTGCATACCTGCCTAACATATTTTCACAGGTCTTCTTTCAGTGGCAAACCAGTTTGAGCATCTCTTGAATTTGTTGTTTAATGATAGCTTTCTTATCACAGGCTTTAAACTCTCTAGATACAAACAGTGAAGTATTTGGTACTTTCCCCTTTATAATAAAATATGTTCCATGTTTCATTAAATATTTATTTATTTAGGCTGCACCAGCTCTTGCGGCATGTGGGATCTTAGTTGTGGCAAACGGACTTCTTAGTTGTGGCATGCATACAGGATCTAGTTCCCCAACCAGGGATCGAGCCTGGGCTGCCTGCATTGAGAGCACTGTCTTACCCACTGGACCACCAGGGAAGTCCCCCATGTTTCATTAAAAGTATACACAACAATGATCAAATTAAAGGTTTAAATATTCAGAAATATAAAACCATAGTTAACAAAGCATTAAGTATCTAAACGAAGACTTACTAGATTATAAAACAATAACTAGTAAAATATTAGTATTTAAACAATATTAGAATTTAACTATATAAATAGACCTCATTAATACTTTGAGAGGGTGGCTTTCTATTGAGCAATAGATATTGGGGAAAAGCCTTTTCTGACATAGCTTTCTGATAGTTCAAGGGATTGTTTGGTATCATGGTATAGCGTAAATGTGATTCAGTAAATGTGGCATTACAAATTTCTTAAAAGCTGTGAGTGTTTTACCTTAAATATTATGTAATAGTACAGACTTTATTCTATTATTTCCAAATACACTTTTATGTGATACATTAGAACACATTAGCTCATACAGTCTGTAGTATAATCAACTAAATATAGTTTTGTAGGGGTTTTTTCCCCAGCACTTTGAAGACCAAACCACACTATATTATGGCACTGGGTATTCGACCTAATATTTCAGCTATATTTTCTTTGGTAAACATTTTAACGATTGCTAGGTTTTCCTCTTACAATATCAATCACAGATGGTTTATAAATGATATGTGTGTGTTTAATATGAAACACAAAACAGTCATAGGTCATATTTTTTCAAGAAGAAATTAAACCAGTTGTGAGCAGGAAAAGGCTATATCAAGATCATATTTAGAACGAAAATAAAACAGAAAAGAGGAATAAGAACAGGGAAAAAAATTACAATTGTAAAGGTGTTGGTTCTGAAACGTTCTGTTATTTTTTTTTTTTTTTTTTTTTATTTGGCTACATTGGGTCTTCGTTGCTGCGTGTGTGCTTTCTCTAGTTGTGGCGAGCAGGGGCTACTCTTCATTGCAGTGCGTGGGCTACTCACTGCGGTGGCTTCTCGTTGCAGAGCATGGGCTCTAGGCGCACGGGCTTCAGTAGTTGTGGCTCGCGGGCTCTAGAGCGCAGGCTCAGTAGTTGTGGCACACAGGCTGTAGAGCGCATGCTCAGTAGTTGTGGCATCCAGGCTTAGCTGCTCCGCAGCATGTGGGATCTTCCCGGAGCAGGGCTCGAACCCATGTCCCCTGCATTGGCAGGCGGATTCTTAACCACTGCACCACCAGGGAAGTCCCTGAAATGTTCTATTATTATTATACAAGATAATCAGTCACCAAGCTGAGGATATTTTCTTTCATCAGCATATCAGCTTTGTTTCCTCTGTGAATTCCGCACACAGGATGAGTGGTCACTTGGTCCATGGGGACACTGAAGCGCTCATGACGTGGCTCCTGTCCCAGATCAGCTTGTTCGCTTGCTTTAGGGACACTTTTCTTGAATGTTTCCCCTCCCAAAAGAAACCCATCCAAAATACAGTAAGCCTTCTCAGAATTAAGGATGATATCAAGCTCACGTGCACAGCCAAGGTCCTTGTCAAGTTTTTCCAGGTAACAGTGGGTTGTTTCCAGGGTCCTTAGTCCCTGTCCTGACCCTCAGTGGCGCAGCAGAAATACAGATGAGCATGTCTTCTGTGAACATTCCTCTGATCTTACCACTGATGAAAGCTGCACCTTTTAGGTTTTGGTACTTAAATGGTTTGAACGGTTCTCTTGTCATCTTTTCCTTCTCTTTGTCTGATAGTGGGATGTACCCTTTCTGCAGTTGAAACTCCCCTGTGACGAAAAAGCAATGTAAAGTGCCTGGCGGCTGCGGGCAGCAACTAGAGAGGGCCCAGCTGGCGGCTGCTCCCACTTACCTCTGATGAGTGTCTGCATGGTCAGTTTACTCTTAACATGTCTGTGTCTTTTACGTGAAGCGAGTTTCTTAGACACAGCAGACAGGTCTTATTTTTTCATCCAGTCTGACAATGTCTTTCTTGTAGTTGGTGTGTTTGGACTGTTGATGTCAAAGTAATTATTATTTTTTTAAAATTGTATTTGTTTTTGAATTATTTATTTTATTTATTTTTATCTTTGGCTGCACGTGGGCTTTCTCTGGTTGTGGCGAGCCGGGTCTACTCTTCGCTGCAGTGCATGGGCCTCTCACTGCGGTGGCTTCTCTTTGTTGCAGAATACGGGCTCTAGGTGCGCGGGCCCCAGCATTCGTGGCACACGGGCTCAGTAGTTGTGGCCTGCGGTCTCCAGAGTGCAGGCTCAGCAGCTGTGGTGCCCAGGTTTAGCTGCTCCACAGCATGTGGGATCCTCCCAGACCAGGGCTCAAACCCATGTACCCTGCATTGGCAGGTGGACTCCCAACCACCGTGCCACCAGGGAAGCCCCAAAGTAATTATTGATGTAATTAGATGAATATCTATCATATTTGTCATTGTTTTCTACTTGTTGCCCTTATTCTTTGTTCCTGTTTTTGTCCTCCACTCTGTTTCTGCCTTTTGTGGTTTTAATTGAGGATGTTATATGTTTCCATTTTTTCTCCTTTCTTGGCATGTCCATTACATTTCTCTTTTTACCTCTTTAAGTGGTTGCCCTACAGTTTGCCATATACATTTACAACTAATCCAAGTCCACTTTCAGGTAACACTGTACTGCTTCAGGAGCACTGTGAGTGAGTGAGTACCTTGTAAGGGCATCCCTTGTGTCATTACTGTCATTCATGTCACTTGTATAAGCACACATAATCGAATACATTGTTGCTATTATTACTTTGAGCAGCTGTTATCCGGAAGATAATTAAGAATAAGAAAAATAAAAGTTTTTATTCTCCCTTCACCTACTTCTTCCCCAGCAGCCTCGCTTTCCCTGTGTAGATCTGCGTTGCTGACTTATATCATTCCCCTTCTCTAAAGAACTTCTTTTAACATTTCTTACGAGGCATGTCTACGAGCAATTCCTTCCATTTTTGCTTGTCTGAGAAAATCTTTATTTCTCCTTTGTGTGTGTGTGTGTGTGTGTGTGTGTGTGTGAGAATAGTTTACTTTATTGAGATACAATTCACAGCCACACAGTTCACCCATATGAAGTGTATAATTCAGTGGTTTTTTGTACATCCTTACTTGTACAACTTAATACATTTTTTTCTAAGATCACGTCTTTATTTTTCTTTCTTTTTTAAATATCTTTATTGGAGTATAATTGCTTTACAATGGTGTGTTAGTTTCTGCTGTACAACAAAGTGAATCAGCTATATGCATACATATATCCCCATATCCCCTCCCTCCCACCCTCCCTATCCCACCCCTCTAGGTGGTCAGAAAGCACTGAGCTGATCTCCCTGTGCTATGCGGCTGCTTCCCGCTAGCTGTTTTACGTTTGGTAGTGTATATATGTCCATGGCACTGTCTCACTTTGTCCTGGCTTACCCTTCCCCGTCAAGTCCATTCTCTATGTCTGCGTCTTTATTCCTGCCCTGCCCCTAGGTTCATCAGTACCATTTGTTTAGATTCCATATATATGTGTTAGCATGCGGTATTTGTTTTTCTCTTTCTGACTTACTTCACTCTGTATGACAGACTCTAGGTCCATCCACCTCTTCGCAGATAACTCAATTTTGTTTCTTTTTATGGCTGAGTAACATTCCACTGTGTATATGTGCCACATCTTCTTTATCCATTCATCTGTCGATAGACAGGTTGCTTCCGTGCCCTGGCTGTTGTAAATAGTGCTGCAGTGAACATGGTAGAACATGACTCTTTTTGAATTATGGTTTTCTCGGGGTATTTGCCCAGTAGTGGGATTTCTGGGTCGTATGGTAGTTCTATTTGTAGTTTTTTAAGAAGCCTCCATACTGTTCTCCATAGTGGCTGTATCAGTTTACATTGCCACCAACAGTGCAGGAGGGTTCCCTGTTCTCCACACCCTCTCTTTCATTTTTGAAGGGTAACTTCTCAGGAACAGAATTCTAGGTCAGTAGGTTTTTTTCTCTCAACGCTTTAAATATTTCCCTCCACACTCTTCTTGCTTGCTTGGTTTCTGATGAGAAGCTAGATGTAATTCTTATCTTTGTTCCTCTCTAGGTAAGATAGTTTTTCCTCTGACTTGTCACAGAATTGTTTTCTTTATCTCTGATTTTCTGTAATTTGAGAATGACATGCTTAGGTGTAGTTCTTTGGACACTTAATTGTATTTGGTGTTCTCTGAGCTTCCTGAATCTGTGGTTTGCTGTCTGACGTTAATTTGGGGACATTCTTAGTCATTATCATTACAGATATTTTTCTCCTGTTCCTTTCTCTCTTTTCCTTCCGTGTTTCAGGTGTGTGTGTTACACCTTGCGTAGTTGTCCCACAGTCCTTGGATGTCCTGTTGTTTTCTTTCCCCCGTCTTTGTTGTCTTTGCCTTTCAGTTTGGGATGTTTCTATCAAGACATCCTCAAGCTAAGAGGTTCTTTCCTCTGCAGTGTGGAATCTAATAATAAGCCCATCAAAGGCATTCTTCATGGGAAATCCCTGGTGGTCCAGTGGTTAGGACTGGCGCTTTCACTGCCAGGGCCTGGGTTCAATCCCTGGTTGGGGAATCAAGGTCCTGCAAGCTGCTTGGCATGACCAAAAAAAAGGTGGGGGGGGGGGAATTCTTCATTTCTGTTTCAGTGTTGTTGTTTTTAAATCTCTAGCATTTTTTTCCTTTTGGTTCTTAGGATTTCCATCTCTGCTGACATTGTCCATCTGTTCTTGTGTGCTGTCTACTTTATCCATTAGAGCCCTTAGCAAATTAATCACAGTTGTGTTAAATTCCTAATCGCTAGTTCCAGCATCCCTGCCATGTCTGGTTCCGATACTTGCTCCATCTTCTCAAATGTGTGAGTGTTTTTCTTCTCCCTTTGGTTTGCCTTGTCATTTTTTTCTGGATAGCCAGACAAGATGTCCTGGGTAAAAGGTAAATAGGCCTCAGTGGCGCGCTGGAGTCCTGTGACTGGGCTCTGTGGGTGAGCCCGCGCCCCACCCCCCCGTGAATTAGGCCAAGTTTCGGTGTCTCCCTCATCCTTTACACGGGGCAGGACTGGAAGGTTGGAGTGGGCTGCCGGCGAATATTTCCCTTCCTCTCGGGCAGTTAGGCTGTGGTTAACTGGTTCCCCCTGAGGGCACAGCTTGTCAGGAAGATCAGGGCTCATTTTCCCCCTCGCCCAGGAGTGGGGAGCAGGGGGGTAGAGGTGAATCTCAGAATTGTAGGGCCTCCCTGGGGACTGGTCCCTGGGTGACCCCCAGCCCAGGGACCAGTCCCAGGGAGGCCTCGGGGCAGCGGTTTGCCCTGTGGCATCAACCTCTCTTCTCTTACAGTCTTTGAGATTTCTGGTCATTCAGCTTTTTAACCCACTTCAGGGTGGAGTGGAGACGTCCAAGTCCTTCCACAGGGAAGCTACAAGTCCCTCGGAAGGTTTTGCTTCTCAGTTTTGTGCACACTGAGCCCCCAGCGCTCCTCAGTTACAGTGTTGGTTTTCTACCCAATAACCCTTAACTGATTGCGGATGTTGTGCCCCCTCCGCTGGGTGCTGCTACCCAGAAGTTGAGTAAAATAGGCCCTCCTTGGCTCGGGGCCGGGCGGGGTGGCATGTTCTGTGCTGGGAGGTGGCTGTGTTACGGGGGTCGGAGGACAGGAGGAGGCCGGGATCACTGGGGCGCAGTCAGGAGCACATGTCCGCTGGCGGCCAGCTTTCCAGAGAGAGAAGTGGAGAGTGACTGTCTGCTACTGTTGGTACTGGGACTGCAGGGTAGCGGGGGTGTGTGTGTGCACGCGTGCTTGTTTGCTTGCCTTCTACCTTATTTTTTCCCCGGCCAGAGTGTGGGAGCTGAGATTGCGATCACAATTTGCTTGTGGCCCCAGCTCTGCCAAATATATTAGCCCTGAGTTTTGGGGGGAATTCATTTAACTTCGCTGAGCCTCAGTTTCACCAATTACAGTATGGAAGAGCAGCTTCTGTAGCTCACAAAAGTGATGGTGTGAAAAAGTGTTCTGTGAAAACATTACATTTTTACAAATATCAGCTTTTCAGATGTGTCCCTAAGAGTGTGTGTTTTTCTGCTTCTCGAGTCTGATTGAAGTTTCCTTCGAGTTTTGGTGGTGACTGTCTTTGCCGGGCAGCAGTCAGGCACAGCCGGATGTGAGCCGGGACAGCCCATCCCACGCTGCCAGGCCTGTGAGCCTGCAAGGGGCCACCGCGGGGCGAGCTTCTCCTGGGTTTTCTCCTGTGGCATGTGCTAACCTAAATACTTAACCTGTGAAACATTTAGATTACATGGAAGATTACTGGGGGAAATGTTATCTGTAATAATATTAAATAGTTTGAATAAAATTAATTTTTGTCTATATTTTCCGACTTGAAGCTTCTCATTTCTGTTTTAAGAACTGCAAACCTCAAAAAGTTTATGTTTGTTTGTTTGTTTTAATCAAGGACGTTTGAAGACTGTCTCTTGGGAACTTTTAGGTCAGAACTGGTTAGAACAGAGTGTGGGAGGTGACACATAGTTTGTAATCTAAAATCAGTTAAGTGGGTTTTGCAACTGAAGTGGTTTCAGTGTGGTAAGGGTTTGGTTTAGTGCTTCATGAATGAGTGTGCGTGTGTACCACCCTGTGTTTAAAATGTACTCTTTGTGGTCTTGGTCATCACATTAGGTGGAAAGTTACTTCTCTTGAGTCTCTCTCACAGTATTTTCTTTGGGGTTTTTTGTTGTTTTTGTTTTATTTTTATTGTTTTGGCTGCGCTGCACGGCTTGTGGGTCTTCGTTCACCGACCAGGGATCAAACCCGGGCCCTTGGTGGTGATAGTGTGGAGTCTTAACCACTGGACCACCAGGGAATTCCCTCTCTTTTCTTATTTTAGGTTAATAGCGATCTAAGGCATTTGGTCGTTAGTACCCTGTTTGACTGAATGTAGAGAAGCAAGGTATCTGTGTTTGTCTTTTCCGGTGAATACTTGAGAGAGAGATCGTAGTGATAAGGGTTGGCTGGTACACGCCAAGGGGACGTGGGTCTCTGAGTACCGGGGAGTGGGGTCTTGGGAGTCGGCCCCGCATCCTCAGCTGGAACAGTTATTAAGTTCATTGGCAGCTGTGACCCTGCGTGTGAAAGAAACACTGCTTGAAGTGGCAGAATAATTTGTAACTGGTGTGAACCAAAACAAAACTCGAAGCAAATGTGGTTAATACAGACGTGGTGAAGCACTGCTGCACACTTTGAAATGGTTCTTTGAGTGATCTCCAAGCTGTTTTTACTTCGTTCCTACCACTAAAACCAAGGTTACAGTTACATTTCATCTTACGTTTATTCTACAAGAGTCTCTTTACCTCCATATTTCAGTTTATTCTCTACTTCCCTTTTTCTTTGAAGGGTTTCATGAACACATCTTTGTGTATTTGCTTGACGAAAACACCAAGAATAACCTTTTCCATTTGCTTCTTGCTGTAAACTGAGGAAAAAAGCACCAGCATGGATGTCCGGGCTTTGGACGGATAGTAGATCCAGTCCCAGCTTTGGACTTCAGGCCAATTACTTACCCATCTCAGTTGCTTTAGCTTCCTTATCTGTGAAAGTGAAATGAATTAATTTCAGTAAAGTCTTCAAAAGGACACTGACGTCCAGTTCTCACAGCAGCTGAGGGACCTTGGGCAAGTTACGTGATCTCTCTGGGCTTCATGTGTTTAAACAAAACATAGTTTTCTGATTCTTTGTACATATTTATTTATTTATTGGCTGCACCTTGCGGCTTGCAGGATCTAGTTCCCCAACCAAGGACTGGAAGTAAGATTGTGGAGTCCCAACCACCGGACTGCCAGGGAGTTCCCCCTTCATGCATATTGAAACGCCAGTTGGTCCCAATCCATTTTATATTTTTGAGCCCTTGAAGTTACTCCTTTCTGTTTTTTGTATCAGTGGGACTAAAGAGATAGCTGTTTCCAGCAATATACATATTTTGTGCTAAAAATTACTTAAATTGTTGGAATGGATCTAAGGCTAGTTGTAGATGTTAGTCCCCTAATTTGCTAAGTTTTAGGTAAAGTATTACCCAAAACAGTGCTTTATCTTTTATTGAAAGCCTAGTCTTCATTAATGACAGTAATTGTCAAGGGAGAGAGAGGCCTCTATTTTTATATTTTTGCTTCAGATGACCAGGGGTGAAAGTGTCAATGGTCATCTATTCTTTCTTTAAAACTTCTTACATAAAAGCACAAAATTTTTGGTGAATCATCATTAAAATAATCATGTCCCAAATACAGAAATAAGTTGTAAGGTAGAGAGTCCATGACAGCAAGGAAAAAGGCAACTAAGTCTGACTGGCTTTGGGGCCATATCATCCCCCAGAGTTGTCGCTTGACAACCGTGTTGATCCGTATCTTGGTTGGATGAAGAAGTCTTCCAGATATGGGACGAAGAATGTTCCTGACTCAGCTTTGAGCTGTTAAAAATAAAGAGAACAGTAGTTTTACGCTAAATTCTGTTTTAGTTTGTTAACTTTTCCCTCATTTCTTCACAATGCAACTTGTGAAATTTCCATTTCACTTGTTTTGGCTTCGAGCCCTAAATAAAAAGTAGCAAAGGTCTCCTTTCTGAGGATTAAAATTTTTACCTGTTTTGTTATGGTTCCTTTGTTTTGCTTTTGCTTTTCAAATCAGTTCTTGCTGTTAGAGGTTCTGTTTTTAGCCCTTGGTGGGAGTTCCTACTGGTGAGCACGTGGATCTCTCTGACCCTCAGGCCCTCCCTTTGAGGAGCAGCGCCGTCGAGGGGCTGCAGATATGATTCTAAGCATAGGGAACACAAGGGATTATATTCCTTATCTCCAGATAACTCGAGTGAGACCAGAAAGTTTCTGGTCTTGATTACAGAACAGAACTATTCTACTTCATATAAATGGCGGCTGTAATCACAAAATAAAGTGGGAATTAGTTTGCTTGCATATGCTCTGCAGACTCCATAGCATCTGCGGGTGTCGTCCAGACTCTGGGTGACTTCCCGTCTGTCTCCGCCGCGAACCTCCTGGTCCCCGTGCGTCACCTGCCTTAGGGCTGCCGGTGTCGCAGTGAAATGTGTGCCTCCTGTGTCGGTCTTCACGTCTAGATGGTGAATTTGTCAAGAACCAAATCTGTGTCGTGTTCTTCCTGTGACCGGAGCTGACACAGCCCCCGCAGGGAGCCTGGAGCCCCCGTGGCCGTGTTGCTGCTGTGTGGCTCCCACCGCCAGGAGGGCGGGAGGCCTGCGTGCCCCGCACCCTCCCCATCGTCGGGGCGGCTTCATCCATGACCAAGTGGCCGATGACCGTTCCCTTGCCGTTGAGTCAGGGCCGTGGCGTCTGCTGCCGGCACCTCCCTGGTCACGGCAGGCTGCTTCCCGCCCCCGGCTGACGTTTCTGGGCCTCTGCTGGTGGTGGCTCTTCCCCGCTCTTCCCACATCCCTCCGCCAGGCTCCCGCACCTCCCCAGCTGCCAACAAAACGCGTCCTTCCCCGTCTGGGCTCCTGACAGCACCAGCCCAGCCAAGTGATAGATCCCTAGGGCACAAGCTGCCTGCCTTTTTCTCTGCTGTGTTGCATTACTTATTGCATTAAATGTGTATAAATTGAATAGAATATAAATCAGCTTTTTTGCTTTTTCAGCTTTGAAGAAACTGGTCAGAGGACCGTCTTGTTAAAAATTCTTCCTCTGTGTTGGTCTACAAGCAAACACGTTCAGTCCAAACACTGTAGGTTTAAGCAGTGCATTTATCCCTGGAAGTTCAGTGTAGGAAAGGGGCTGCCTCCAGGTTTACATTTATTTGAGATCTGTTTCCCCTTCTTTGCACTGACCGCCCTCCTCATCTCCTAGGGCGCTGTCTTTGCCCTGGAGCCAGAGGACGAGGAGCGCCCCGCGGGCGCCGCGGAGGACAGCAACGACATCTACATCCTGCCCAGTGGCGGCGGCTCCACGCTCGCCAGCCCCCCGGAGTCTCCGACGGCCGCGACGGCGTCCTGGCAGGCCGAGGGCTTCCCCGTGTCGCTGTCCAGCAGCCAGAGCTGGCGCACCGAGAGCCCACCGGTGTCCCTGGGCCCCGAGTCGTGGCAGCAGGTCACGGTGGACCCCGAAGAAGTCAAGAGCTTGGACAGCAACGGGGCCGGAGAGAAGAGTGAGAACAACTCCTCCAACTCTGACATCGTGCACGTGGAGAAGGAGGAGATGGCCGAGGGCGCGGAGGCGGCGGCCGGGGGGCCCGGCCCCGAGGGCTTGGCCGGCCGGCCAGCCAGCCCCACGACATCTCTGTTCGCGGAACTTGCTGAAGAAGAGGCGGGAGCGGCCGCGTCCGAAGCTGCCGAACGGGAGCAGGAGGGCGTCCCGCCGCTAGAGCCCCCGGTGGAGCCCCCGGCAGCCCCGCCGGGCGGAGAGCAGGCGGCCCGCAGGCGGGGGGGGCTGGGCGCAGGGCCCTCCCCGGGCGGCCCCGAGAAAGCCGGCCCGCCGTCCGAGGGCAAGTCCCTCTTGCTCTTCGGAGGGGCAGCCGCCGCCATTGCCATCCTGGCAGTGGCAGTTGGGGTGGCGCTGGCTCTGAGAAGGAAGTAGATTTTTCGGAGACACAAGACAAAAAGGCGCAAGGTTTTAGTTGTGTCGACCGGACCGGGGCGGCCAGGAGCTGGCTGGACATCCCTTGGACACTCCGGGGTCAGGAGGACTTGGGTCTGCAGGGCAGGGGGCCAACCCACCTGTTAGGGCTTGAGCTGGAGGCTGCGCACCGTGGTCTGAGAGGAGGTCCCGGGCCTGGGTGCCTACTAGGTTCAGCGTCTTGTGTGTAAAATGCCCCCCTGCCTGGCGTCCATGGCCCCTGGGTAGCTCCCGGGCCTGGGCGCCTGGGCCCTGTAGAGTGCGCAGCCCCCGCCCACCAGCCCTGTAGCGTCTTCCCCAGTGGTGACAGCCCCACCCCACGTTTCTCCCAGTGTTTCCAAACGTCCCCCGGGGATAACGTCGTCCCGTGAGAGCCACAGTCTCAGAGCGAGAGGGTCCCCGTGGGGGCGCCTGCGGGGGGCAGACCCCAGGCAGGAGGGCGTGGCTGCGGGCCCCTCACCTGGCTGGCGCGCTCCTGCCTGGGGTCTCTCAGCTCCTCTGTTCTTCCCGCCCTCAGTCCCGCAGCCCAGGTGCTCTGCCGGGTCTCAGCCGCCTCTCAGGTACCGCCCTGCCCACCTCGCCCCAGGGTGCCCCGAGGCCCTGTGCAGAGGGCTCGCCCCATGCTTCCCGCAGTTCCCCTTGTAAAGATGCTGCCTTTAGTTCTTTAAACGTACAAGACGGAAGAGACCCGGGGCCCCTGCCCGTGACCGCGGGGCAAGTTTGTCTCCACGTTCAGAAGCTGGAGGGTGGCTTAGCTGGCCTATTGAGGTTGCTTCCAGCCCTTTTGTCTGCGGCCACCCTTGAGCCGACGGGGACTCGCCGGCCGGCAGCGTCTCTCTTGCTGGGCATCGCTGACCGTGACCTGGACTAGCGTGATTCCCAGGTTCTGGCCTCAGCCTCCTTCCCAGTCAGGCCGCTCCTCGGCGGTCTCTTGCCAGGTGATAAGGGTTTCCACACGTGGGCTTACAGACCAGGGAATCATAACTCTCATTCAGTACATAAAGTCTCCTAAATATCACTGAAGTAAAAAGCAGGAAAGAGAGGCTGCCCTTGAGGTTCTAGCTTGGCTTTCAGAGTTCATGATGGAGGCTTACACTGAGCAGGTCACGGCCCAAATGCCAGAGCGACAAACCGTAATGATCACGGTCAGCACGTGCCCGTGGAGACTCAGCGTAGCCTCATCCACTGACCGCATCCCTCACGGGGGGACTGCGTCTCTTCACGCCTGAGGTCAGTGTCACTGATGGGACACACGTGCTTGAGACAGGTCATCTCAGATTATCCTAGTAAATGTAACAGGTTACTTTTTAAATCCTGAAATTTGTAATAAAATTACTTTACCTATCCTGATCACCAAAACTTGATGTTTTAAATGTGTTTTATTTTTTTAAATTTACTTTTTTAAATTAAATATTCTCCCTACAGCGATACTGTTTAGCAGTTGGTCAGAAAGGTCTGGAATGTGTGTGTGTGTGTCTGTGCAGTTTTACCAGGCAGTGTATCTTGCGTTGAGTTTTTGTGTCTTGTTGGGGAGGGGTGTTCACTGAGGAGCCTGGGGTGAGGGAAGTGGGGTTTTCCTCCGTGTGTTCCGACTGCAGCACTGGTGCTTCACAGGGGAAGAGCGAACTGCTGACTGGTCTTCGTTCTCTTCCCTTTTGTGACAGAATATTCTCTTTCTTAGTTTTTTTTTTTTTTGCGGTACGCGGGCCTCTCACTGTTGTGGCCTCTCCCGTTGCAGAGCACAGGCTCCGGACGCGCAGGCCCAATGGCCATGGCTCATGGGCCCAGCCGCTCCGTGGCAGGTGGGATCTTCCCGGACCGGGGCACGAACCCGTGTCCCCTGCATCGGCAGGCAGACTCTCAACCACTGCGCCACCAGGGAAGCCCAGAATATTCTCTTTCCAGTGGTTACATGTAAACTCGGGACCCTCAAGCCTACTGGCTGAGCGCACTGGAGCACTAACAGGAGCCGGTTGGTTCATTTCTGAGCGGCTGGCGGGCGGTCTGCGCTGCGGAGGCTGAGGTCTGCGTTTTCCCCGGCAGAGGGGTAAGGTGGGGCCACGCTTTACTCAGCAGAGACCCAGACAGCGTGGCCTTCAAGCACGGGGTTCCCGAGTATAGGAGGACCTCAGCGTCCCCTCTGGTCGTGGACAGGAGGAGGGAGCGCCTAGTAAGGACTGCTGTGGTAGCGGCTCCCATGTTTTGCGGTGACGTTAAAAACTGTTTCTCAGCTGCCCACCCCCTTTTTGGTGGGACTGGAACATCTGAGTCTAAGGTAGAGGGAGTATGATCGTGGGACGCAGGTGTGGAACTCAGACTCTCTCGCCCTTTTGTCACCCTCGTTTGAACTGTTGTGTTGGTAGGTCCTGCAGAACTCTTAACTGCTGTATTGAATGTAATGATTTCTGATCACTTGGCAAAAGCCACTGAAGGTTTCTTGAGAAAAATACCAGGATTAAAGAATGCTAGTTTATGTTCTCTGTAGTAACGTGGTGACAACTCTGGGGCCTCAGAAACCAGTCAGTCCCAGTGTGCCTTATGGGCATCAGCATTGCCCCCAGAAAGCTTTCTAGATGAAAAGCCATCTGCTGACCATCTGGTTCCCAAATGCTGATCCTCCGCTCACCTGTCGTCTCTCTACCTGGGTGTGTCCTGGGGGGACAGGAACCAGAGACGTGGTTTTTGAACCGCAGCCCCTGTTCATTTCCCACAGAAATTCATTTCCTCAGTCTCATGCTGATTCCTGCTAATATAAAAGCTGTGCCTGTTCCTTGCCTTTTCCCTGAAGGCTTGACATGGGGACAAATGCCATACCTGTAGAATTTTTAAATTATTTTGAGACGTTTTATAGAAATGAAAGGTATTGTAGGTAAGATTTTTTTCCCCTCTTAATTTCTTATGTCTGTTTACACAAACTTTCCTTTACCAAGAATTTGACGTCGTCATTTCATCAAGAGGGGCTGTCTGGTCGTTTTGTAGAAACAGCTGCTAGCCTCTAGACCAGTTCCATGCAGGCGGTAGGTATCTCATGTCAAGTCTCAGCCACACACCTGATGCCAGGAGAATGTGTCCTCTTTCCCGGAGAACCAGGATCTGTCCTTGGTGGAGCCCCCTGTTCTCCACTCCCCGTGGGGTCGGCTGTGAGCTGGGCTTGAGCTCAGGGGGTGTCTCTTTTCCTCTCCCTACACAAGGGTGGTCGTTATCGTCTTAGCAGAGGGGCTGAGCGCTCACAACACGCCAGGGGCCGTCGGAGGGCCTCCCTCGTCACGCTTCCCCTTCGCACCCCCTTGGGGTCACTGCTGTCCCGAAGGTGTCTGGCATCTGTGCAGCAGGCGACAGAGTTTCTGACTCAGGCCTAGGGCTTCCCCGGCGTCTCCCGTCCTTGTCACCTGCAGAGATACCGGCAGGTACCCTGTCCCGCGTGGCACGGCCCGTGCCCCGGGGAGGCCGCAGTTGGGCAGGTGCTGAGCCAGCTCCGTGGGACCGCACGCGGGAGCCAAGGTTTCATCAGTCTGTCCCAGCTGCTCACCGCACCAGGGGCCTCTCCCAACATGGACCTGGCGCCTGGTGGTTCCAGACCTGCCCCGCTGGACTAGGGTCTCCTTGGCTTCCTCGGGTGGTGTGGGGACAGGTGCTCGTCTGTGCTCCCCGGGGTGCAGCGGGTGCCCACTCGGACACAGGCACATCCTGGGAGCTGATGCTGGGAGTGCGACCTAATCGGGAAGTCAGTTGCTGAAGTGTTGATCCGCACCTCCCCTTTCTTTGCACAAGACAGTGATTCCACCATCCCGTCTACACGGCAAGCGCTGCTGCAGCCCAGGGGCTGTTCCCCAGGCGTCCACAGGGCTGCCAATCCCGCCGCCTCCGTGGCCACACCGCACCCTCCCGCTAGCTCTTCAGAGCAAGTGTTGGCCTCCCTCCCCAGGGAGAGCCAGAGGTGGGCCCCGCCCCGTTAAGTCTGGATGACAATTTCTGGTGAGAGAGCTGTACTAAGCGGCTGGGTTCTTGGTCATCACCGAAGGAAAAGACAATTTATTATTTTCCTAGACCTGTGTTTTTCTTGCTGTCACAGCTGTTCATTTCCTTCTCCAGGTTAAAAGTGCCTCTTTAGACCTGACTTGTTCCTTGGCTGAGGTCTGTGTATTATGGATCCTGATGCTATCATCACCCCTCGGAAGTCCTGTGGTGAAACACTCACCGTGGTAACATCCTCTTCCTGTGTGAGGCCCCTCTGCTCTCCCGCGTGGCCGGTTTGTGGGTTATTCCGGCTCCGCTTCCCTTCATCCCTGGCCTGTGCTCGCTGGGGGAAAGCAGCAAAGCACAACTCTGTGAGTGATGCTCTGTTGCAGGCAGCATTGGGAGCAGACACCAGAGGGTGTAATAAAATGAGCCTTGAAGACACTGATGACTCATCTGTCTGTTCACACAGTAATCCCCTGCCTCGACTCGGGAGGGCTGCTTGCAGACCATCAGCCTTGTCATCTTAAGTACGTACCTATGTGGTTTGACTGCGGGTTCTGAAAACACGCTAGCAACACCCAAAGGCCCACTCGCACAGCTGGTGAACTTGCTGGAGAATAAAAGCGGCTCTGGGGCTGTAACCCCGAGAAGCAGCCCAGCAGTCAGTGCTGGCTCCTGAGGAGCCGGTCTGAGTACACCGGATGGGGTCCTCTGGACTTTCAGTGATGCTGAGCCTCTTTAGTTCTCTTAGCCATCACTTAATTCAAATAATTAGAAAGCAGGATGAAACGTTCTCTTAATTAAAAACATCTCAATTTTGTCCACGAGGGCTGTGATGTAACGTGCACCGATTTCCAGGATGTACCCGCGTCCTGGTGGCCAGGACGTGCTCAGGGCTGGAGTCTCCGTATGACGCTGGCTCGGGGAGAAGAGCAGCTCATCTGCTTTATGACCAGGAAAGTATATCTGACCTGGTCTGGAAAAAGTGACGACACCAAACCTGTATAAACTGCATTGAAACGGTGGCTTACGGTATTCATGTAAGCAAAACAGTGGCACATAAAGATGCTGTGACAGATTATTTATTTACGTACTTACTGCACCACATGGCACGTGGGATCTTAGTTCCCCAACCAGGGATCAAACCCGTGGCCCCTGCAGTGGAAGTGCGGACTCTTAACCACTGGACCGCCAGGGAGGTCCCTGAAAAATTTAAAGTACTGTGAGAGATAGTCTGGGATTATTTGGTGCTTTAGAGCTCCTTTCTCTTCCATTAGTTTATAGAGTTGACTGCTTGAGTTTAAATTGCTCCTGGGCCTGGAAGAAAGTATCCCCCTGCTGAGACACATTGTACTGCCTGATCCCTGTGTCTGTGTTCATGTGTGATTCGCCCTGTTTCCACGGTGACATGAACCCTTTAAATCTGGAAGACTGTTTCCAGAGGCACAGCCACGCCTACTTGCTTTTAGGACTTGCAGCATTCTGCAGGTGTCAGCCTGAGACCCAGCCCTGGGGTGCTGTGTTCGATGCTGAACCATGGAGTCATTTTTCTTTTCTGGTAAGTTTAAACTCGGGGAACAGGGAAGTGGTTTTGGTAACAACGTATTTATCAGTACTTATTTACTTGTGTTCATGTCCTTCCCCAGAGCATCGTGGTCACAGTAACAAGGGCGTTTCTGTTACTGGTGATGTGAGATTTGGACCCTCCCCACCCACCATTGCACTTGGACGCAGACCAATCCTAGGAAACGCTTAGCGCTGGGAACAGACCGGGCTGTGTTGCTTCTAACGGTAAGTGCTCTGGTTTACTCTGGTGCTAGGTGATTGTGTTTTGTCACTGTATTTTTTTTCTTTTTCTTTTCAAATTTTATTGGACTATAGTTTTTTGTTTTGTTTAAATTTATCTTTGGCTGCGTCGGGTCTTAGTTGCCCCGCAGCATGTGGGATCTTAGTTCCCCGACCAGGGATCGAACCTGCATCCCCTGCACTGGAAGGCAGATTCTTAACCACTGGACCACTAGGGAAGTCCCTGTTATTACTGGTATACTGACTGTGTGTCTAGAAAAGGGAGCCACCACAAATGCTGAATTCTTACGTTTAACTTTTTTCATCTTACATGCCTAGAAACCTGTTCTCTCCATAAACAGCTTCATAGGTGCAGATGAGCTGGGGGCAGGGCTGGAAGATGAAAGTGTAAGATTCTTCACAGACGTCCCCCACAGGATGGATGGATGTGGTAGCTTCTCCAGTAGCTTAAAATTTTTATCAAAACCTTGACTTCTTGGAAAGAAAAAAGGGTGCATTTAGTTACATGATTTTGGAAACTGGTTGACATAGGCCTTGAAATTACCTCCATGTCCTTTAACTGCCTGTGGTTCCTGACTCACATAAAAGGCTATCACAGTGAAAAAGTCAAACACATTTTGAGGTCTGATTTTCCTGTTAAACATTTCAGTCCAGAACCTCTTGTACTGCTTGGTTTTTAAAACAGGAAGACTGAGTGCGCCTGAGCCAGCGGGGCCGGGGTCACCCTGAGCCGGGACGGAGCCACGATGCTGAGCAGGTTCATGGGCCCTCGCTGCCGCCAGCTGGCCAGAAACCAGTCACCCACAGTGGGCCTGCGTGGCGCCATGGGAGCCGTGGGGCTGGTATGGGCCACTGACTGATTCTGGACCGGGTGCCCTACATCAACGGCAAGTTCAAGAAGGATGATTAATTAAACCCAATTAAACCCATCCCCTTGGACCCCTCCGGTATCTGGCGGTGCTGCCTTCTTCCATCTGCACCTGGAATGGCCCAGGCTCTTGGGATGGGCCTCGAGGAAATACACGGCGAGAGTTAGATTTCCTGTGTTGGTCGAAATAGCTTTGGTGTGTTAACAGACACGGAATTAAACCCCTCTGTGAAACCCCAAGAAAAAAAAAAAAAAAAAAAAAAAGACTGCACTTCCTTACTATGAAGGTGTCCCTGTTTTGAGGGGAATTTTTCACTTGTAAGAGGTCCATGCATTCCCTCTCCACTCCCTGGTCCCCTCACACTCGACACTGCCTGTGGTAACACCACCACCACCAAGGGTGCATTTTGTTTGTTTGTTTTTTGCTGCGCTGCACGGTGTGTAGGATCTTAGTTCTCTGACCAGGGATCAAACCTGCACCCCCTGCAGTGGAAGCACGGAGTCTTAACCACTGGACCGCCAGGAAAGTCCCAAGTGGGTTTTTGTAAAAAAACAAACAAAAAAAAACCACATTGTGTTCTTTTTCTTCTGCCTTTTATTTGTCTGTCAGTCAGTCAGTCAATCGTCTGTTTTATTTTGTTGTTCTTTCTTTTTTGGCTGCAGCTTGTGGGATCTTAGTTCCCCGACCAGGGATCAGACCTGCCCTACAGTGGAAGCACAGAGTCGTCCTAACCACTGGACCACCAGGGAACTCATGATCTGCTTTTAGATCTGCTTTTCAGGCAGGGACCTTTCCGGCAGACACTAGGTAAAGGCACAGTGTGTGGATGGATGTAGATGATGTGAAACATTCACACGTGTACGTGAAGAAATTCCTAAATGGTCCCTGGCTTTAAAATGGTGAGAGATACACAGCTGTCATCTCGTGCCTGTCTTCTCTGAGCATGTTTAAGTGGCCAAGGCTCCATCTCTGTGGAGACAGCTACACTGCTGTCACCGTCTCAAGTTGTAACCAGTCGCGCGCTTGCTGAGTCGTCCCTTCAGTCCATCTCCTGGAGCAAGAAAGGACAACAGCCGGGATTAGCCAGCCTCCCTCCTAAGCCAGGACCCTAGACCTGAGCCTCTAGGGCCACAGCCACCAGAAGTACAGCTGGCGCTTTGCAAACAAACACATCTTTCACCAAATCGCTTATGGTGCCAAGAGGCATCTCAGTGGGTGTGAGGACGGGACCAAGGTTCTGTTTCAGCCCCACAGTGTCTGGAAGCTGTTAACAGAGGCTTATCATCTCCTTCCAACCACAACAGCTCAGCTTGGTTTCACAACGAGTTGGGGTTCGTGTTCTCCCTCCGGTTTTTATTTTTAAAAGCCCGTATAACTGAAGGCCACGCAGAGAGGATGCTTTAAAGGCTCATCAACTACATATTAAGAGGGTCCGACGCCTGAGCAACGCTCCCGACACATAAAACCCCGGTACGCGGGCCTGTCAGTCACCGTTGTGGCCTCTCCCGTTGCGGAGCACAGGCTCCGCAGCCATGGCTCACGGGCCCAACCGCTCCGCGGCACGTGGGATCTTCCCGGACCGGGGCACGAACCTGCGTCCCCTGCATTGGCAGGCGGACTCTCAACCACTGCGCCACCAGGGAAGCCCCCCAGGTGGTCTATGATGAAACTGAAGCACCAGACTTTCTAATATCCTGGGTGGAGGACAGATGTGTGCAGTTTTTAACCCCCTTCTGACCGCTCACCCTCCTTGGTAAGCATGTGTTTTAATTTAAATACTGGCTCTTACGTTTTGGACTAAGTTCCTCACGTAGGCGAGAAGGTTCTGGTTGATGAAGGTCACTGTGGTGTGAAAGACATCTTGGAGCACAGCTGGCGAGTGGTCGGCCACCTTTTTGGCCACGAGCATGGTCAGCAGGAGCAGGGTCTTCTCGCGGTCCACGTCCGCAGGGTAGAGCTGCGTGAGTTGTTCCAGTGCGGCCGCCAGGCACCGCCTCCTGTCCTGCACGGGTGGAAGCAGCGGTGTGGTTACCAGGCCTCCCGTGGGGAGGAGGCCAGAGGAGAAGAGGAGGCAAAGCCGGGGGCAGGTGGGGTGCCCCCCCCCCCCCCCCCCCCCGCGGCAGGTCCTTGTCTCCTGCTTGAAGGCACCTGAGATCAAGGTCGGTCACTGCCCAGGGCTCCGGCCCCAGTACGTGGGAGCAGGGAGGGGGATGGGGACCTCCTGCCGGGAGAGGCCGTGTGGACTGCCAGACTGGAAAGGACCTTCCACGTGCCAACACGTGGCAGCAAGAACGGCACCAGCAGCCTGTGTCTGATCCACGCCGCCGGCCAGCGAAGCTCAGCGGGAGGCTCCCTGACAGAGGGGCCTTCCCGGAGGCAGGAGGCTCGACCCGCCGGGCCCAGCCCGAGGGCGTTTCCAGGTCACGGGGGCCCCACCGCCTCAGCAGTCAGGGGAGTGGAACATGTTGTTTCAGGAAGAGTCACATCAGTCTTGTTAATCTTTGGGGAAGGCTCTGTCCCCAAACTCTTGAGTCTGACTTCAGGTTTTCAGGTGTCAAGTGACTTTTTTCCGAGAGACAGGTCACCCAGCTGACTCCCTCCAGCAGCCACGAGCTGAGCCACCTCCCCGGATGCTGGTCTGTCTGCCCAGAGGCAGAGGACAAGCCCCGTGGGTTTTCTCACTCACCTCCTCCGACAGGCTCGTGTTCCTGAACTGCGCGGCCAGGCCAGCCACCAGCCCCGGGCAGATGCTGCACTCCATCCTGTCCCCAATCTGGGCGAGCTGCCTGGCGATGTTCCGGACCACTTCCTCCTGAGTCTCAGAGTCTGACGTGCAGACAAGGGGGGGTTCAGATGACGCCCTGCTCACACCCCGCTCCTGCTCCAGGAAAGGGGTGGGCCTTGCATCCACAGCCCAGTGAGGACGGTGTGAACACGGGACCAGGCGCAGGGGCTGGGCGGGAGAAGGACCTGTGATGCCGGGGTAGCCCCACCCCGGGCTCGAAGCCCCGTGTCCAACGGCTGTCGGCAGAGGAAGCGGTCAGGACAGAGGCTCCGCGTGGCCTCTCGTCCTGGACTCTGCCCCCCTCCCCAGATGCTATGCTCTTCTTTCCTGGACACCATCTGAGGCCCTCCCCAGAACAGAAGCTTCCAGGGGCTCTGGGGTTCCCCAGCTGTGGGCTGACTCCCGGGTATGCAGCTGGGGACCCGGGGCACTGAGTGACCAGCCCCCTCGCTGCTTCTCCCTGCAGCACAGAAAGTGTACTCGCCCCACCTCCAGCCCCCCTCCGCCCGTCACACAGGTGGAAGGCGTGTGGCCCTGCATTGAGGGAGTTGTTGGCATCGTTTTTCCAACAGCATTTGCTCACTCTGTGTCTCTGTGTCACATTTTGGTAGTTCTCGCAATATATATTTGTATGGTGACCAGTGACATCACTGCTTCAACACGCTGCAGGCTCAGAGGATGGTTAGCGTGGAGCAATGAAGTCCTTTTCATTAAGGCACGAACGCTGTTAAGACAGCGCTATTGCACACTGAACACACCTCCGTGTAGTGTACACGTAACGTCTACACGTGCTGGGAAACCAGAGGGTCCAGGTGCCACGCCTTTTGGTCTGGACCCCGACCAACTAGCTGCCAGCACACTCGTCCCTCAGGGTCTGGGTGGGCACCAAACTCCAGGGGCCGGCGTCCCTCACGTGATCACCTCCACCACCTCATACAATGCCAGCGCACAGCAAATTCAAGTTTTGCTCTGGGGAACTTTCTGCAACTTTTTTCCCTAAGTATGTCCAACCTGTGGTTGGTGGAATCTTCCGGCACTGCCTGCACAGCCCGGCTGCACTCCTGACCTCACTGAGACGTGTCTGTGTGACCCCAACACGAGCCCTCCTCGCCCTGAAACCGCCCACTACCCGCTGCCCACCTCTGCTCAGGGACCGGTCATCACTCGCCTGCCAAGACCTCCTCAACCTGGGTCGACAGCCCAGCCACGCTCGACCCCGTGGTCCCCTTCACGGCCCGGCCCGTGCGCTTGTCCTAACCCGCCTCCCACACGGCCCCCGACGGCCCCGCCCTCCCACCTCCTCCTGTCCAGCTGAGGGCACCGACAAGTGGCGGCCAGGCCTCTGTTCTGCCCGTTGCTTCCACACCTCCTCAGGCTCCTGACCACACCCCGCTTCCTTCCCGAGCGCCCACCCTGCCCTGTGCGTCCAATGAGGCTCCAAGGTCTGAGGGGGGCTTGGTGCAGACGGGGGCCACCAGGGCAGCAGGCCTGACAGCAGAGCTACAGAGCTACTCCTGCCCCTTCCCAAAGGGGGCCTAAGGCAACCCTGGCTGGTGGGGACCGCCGCCGGCCACCTGAATTAAATAAGACAGCTGGCGGCCCAGAGGCCGGATCAGCTGAGAGAGGGCAGTGACCACCCCCGCCACCCACCCACCAGGCGGCAGACTCCAGCCCAGGCCTCCCGGGAGCGTCGGGAACACCTGGGAGCTTTCCACCACCCCCACCCCCCTCCCTCGAAGCACAGGGTGGTTCAGGAACCCGACAGAATTCCTCAGGGAGCTCCAGGGTGTGCTGTGCCTGGCCCACCTCCAGAGGGGCTCCCAGCTGTCAGCTCCCAGCGGCCTCCGTGGAGGCAGCACTGGTGGCAAAAGCTGAGGCCGGGAGGACAGGATGCACACCGGGAATCTGCCACACACGGAGGATGGCCCGGCCCAAGAAAAGAGCCCCAGGTCCCCGCTGCCCTGGTGACCATGCAGATCGTCACAGCCATAACATACACAGGAGTAAAGCGGGGGCACTGCACAAATGCATACTCCTCAGGAGCCCGAGTGGGTTTCAAATGACTGGACTCGGCGAGGCCTGCTCCGCTGGACACGGGGTGGACCTGAGCCCGAAGGCCCCACAGCCCGGATCTGAGTCGCGGAGGCTGGCCTGGCGCCTACCTGTCTCTGCCGCCCCCTCAACACGGAAGTGGCTGCACCAGTTGCCATCCGTCTGCAGCTCATCGTCGTGGGCCGCGCGCACGGGCAGCTTGTGGCCCAGCACTTCCAGCTCTTGGTGGCAACGGGAGTGCGGGCAGCTCTGGAGGAAGCTGAACACCAGCAGGCTTGTGGTGCGCTCGTCCTGGGGGCTGGCGCCGTCGCTGACCTGAGAGGAGAGTTCTGTGGGAACGTGGCCCCGGGCCGCGCAGCCGGGCCCGGTATGGCCTCCCTAGCCCAGGGCCTGGACACCCTGCCGGCGGGCAGGGGGCAGTCTGCAGGGCCACACACAGCGGCCGAGAAGCTCCTGTCCTGCAGAAGGTGACCCATCTGCCGGCGGCCAGCTGGTGCGCCCCGGGGGAGGGTGGTCAGGCACGTATGTGTCTAGGTGCCGTCCTGGCTCTGCACGCCTGCGCCGCGCCCCGCGTCTCTTCTACCAGCCAGAGCCCACGCTCACTGGGAGCGCGTCCAGCGGTCAGAAGTTCATCCTCTTCCACCGTGTCCTTTGTGGGCCCAGGAGGGTGTTGTGCAAAAGCAGGCTTTCAATACGGCCCGGGCAGTAGTGACCACGGGCGACACCTGCCTCTGGGCAGGCCTGGCTGCCCGCAGGTAGATAAGCCCCTGGCCAAGCCCACGAGCAGCGCTAGGGGAACCAGGAGGGCCGCTGCACGTGGCAACAGGAAGGCAAGTGCAGAGCAGGGCCAGGGGTGTTCAGGTCACCCCCAAACCTGGGATGAGAGGGCATCGTGAGAGGCTAGGATCAACACATGCAAAACACACGGCCTGGGCTGGGAGAAGTCACGGGGAGAAAGTGAAGGTGCAGGTAAAATTTACTTCTAAGTTCATAATGTTTTTCATTGGAAAATACTAGAAAAATATTCTGATTAGGAAAATCAGAAAACTTTGAGAGGACAGTTTTTTAGAGGACAAATTGTTTTCAACAAAGTGCATAAAATAAGGCGCTTATATATTTCTATTCAGCCTTTACTTCTCCAGAATTACTCCTAGAAGGGGGAAAATGTATGTAAAACCTCTACTAAATCTTTACAGTGAGGCCAGTGGCACAAGGCAGCTGAGAAACTCGAGAACGTGCTTCGCCTCTACCTCAGGAGATGTCCTGGTCAGGAGAGAAGAGGCGCTGAGGCAGGGCTGCGGTTGAACCGTGTCCCCCAGAGACAGGCCCAGGTGCTGACCGCCAGCACCTGAGGGCAGGACCTTATTTGGAAATGGGGTCTTTGCAGACGTCACGTTAAGGCCACGTCATCCTGGATCTGGGCCCTAATCCCATGACCCATGTCTTTACAAGAGAAAGGGGCAGACTTACAGACACACACAGGGACGCCAGTGCAGACGGAGACTGGAGCTGGAGAGGCCAGAGCAGACTCCTCAGAGCCTCCGGAGGAACCAACCCAGCAACACCCTGATATCAGACTTGTGGCCTCCAGACACTTCAGGAAAATACCCAGCCAGTGGGGTTTCCCTGCCGCAGCCCCAGGGAACTAACCCAGGCCGTCTTTTTCAAGAGGTTAGTAAACAGGGTCCAAAGTCTGGGTGTGCGGCAGCGGTTGCCACCAGCTACGCCAGGTCAGGTATCAAACCCAGATGCAGTGACCTCTCTGCCTTTCCCCCTGAAACACAGAAGTGGCCGGGCGAGAAGGAGAGCATCCTGTGTTATTAGAGGGCTCAGGCCCCGGAGCCAAGTGTTTAGTGCCATCCGGTTGGGAAGCGTGTGGACAGACTCCGTTCTGAGCATGTCAAGAACAGGCTGGCCTGGACTCCCAAAGAGGCAGCCGGCCCGGAAGACCAACAGCATTTAACACCTAGAACAAGCACGGCTGGTGACAAGCCAAGGATGGACGAGTGAAACAAGCTGAAATGGATGTCTCAGAAGGTAGAAAATTTGATCCTTTTAGGTCACAGGAAAAAGTATGTTAAGAGAAATGATCAAGACTTAGGAAATCTTGCCGGACATAATACAGATTCCATCTGTAGGAGGCAAAAATAACTCGTGCTATAAAACCAGTTCCAGTGCAGAGAAAACGATGGAAAGCTGTCCAATGTGTGTGATAAACTAGACTAATCCTGGTGTCCAAACCTGGAGAAAACAGCACCAAACAAACAGTAAAAACAAAACAAAACATCTCATTTTCTTTGTCTACATATCAAAAAAAAAATCAAAGAATGCTACAGTATAGATGAACAGCACCATACAAACAGTAAAAAAAAAAAAAACAAAAACCAAACCGAGCCATCATGCTCAGCGATATAAGCCAGACACAAGAGGACGTGCACTGCTCCATCCCTGTCATCTGTGTGGTCCCTGAAGCATCAAATGCACAGAGAAAAGGCGGTGGTAGTACAGCGATGCGAGTGCTCTTAATGCCACTGAGCCGGACACTTAAAAAAGCTTAAAATGGGGACTTCCCTGGTGGTGCAATGGTTAAGAATCCACCTGCCAATGCAGGGGACACGGGTTCGAGCTCTGGTCTGGGAAGATCCCACATGCTGTGGAGCAGCTAAGCCCGTGTGCCACAAGTACTGAGCCTGTGCTCTAGAGCCCGTGCTCCGCAACAAGAGAGGCCCCGCGCACTGCAATGAGAAGCCCACGCACCGCAACGAAGACCCAGCAGCACAGCCAATCAATAAATGGTTAAAATGGTAAATTTTACTGTAATAAAAAAAAAAAAACCTGGCAACAAAAAGGGAAAAAAGTCAGAAAATCTATGGCAGGGTGAAATATCTGACGGGGGGAAGCAGAAGCTGCTGAATGTCTCACCATGAACCTGACTGTGGGGCACGCCTCTGTCTCGGTTTTCTCAGCTTGAAGGAAAGAAAGGGGAAAGCAAAGCCCTGGGAGTGTGTCTGCCCTTTCGCACTGAAGTCGTCAGGAGAAACGGCACCTGGGCAGCTCCTGAAACCTCTTCTGCTCAAGTAGCTGACGTTTCTCCTGAGCTGCTAAGCTGGGAACCACATGGCTCCCAGGCCTGCAGAGGGATGTTTTTTTATTTTGTGGGCCTCTCACTGTTGTGGCCTCTCCCGTTGCGGAGCACAGGCTCCGGACGCGCAGGCTCAGCGGCCATGGCTCACGGGCCCAGCCGCTCCGCGGCGTGAACCCGTGTCCCCTGCATCGACAGGCCGACTCTCAACCACTGTGCCACCAGGGAAGCCCCAGAGGGATGTTTGAGAATCGCACACCGAGCCCCCAGGCACTCTCTGCTCAGAGATGCAGAAACCAGGCCAAGCTCGTGAACCACCTAGTAAGTCCTCAGGCCTGCGGCCGCTCCCGTGGGGCTGGTGGGGACGCGGAGGGCCCCGGGCTGGGCCCCCGAAGATGCCACACCGCCTGGCAAGGACAGGAAGGAGGTGAGGAAGGGCTGCTGCTGGGCCAGGCGCGACTTTTTTAAACTCACTCAAAGCACAAGGTGCCATTTAGGGCCCATCCTGCTGAGGCAGGGGACCGGCCCACGCGACCTCGGCGACGCTATAGCTCTGAGCCCGTCCTGCACAGGAGCGGGCGGAAGCGGTGAGGGGACGTGGGGGTTATCCGCCCTGTGCTCCCGAGAGCTGGGACCCGAGGCTCCGCCGCCCACAGCCCCAGGACCACCACCCATCTGACCTTCAAGTCCATGGCCCAGGCAGCGTCGTGGGCTCCAGCTCACAGGGGTGCGGGTCGGCAGCCTGGAAGAGGACACACACACGGTGGGTGCAGGGCCCCGCGGGGACACCCCTCCAGGACCCCCAGGGAAGAAAAGGGAGCCCTGCGGCCCTCGCCCGCCCATCTCAGCCCAGCCCCCAGCCCGAGCTCACTGGTCAGGCAGGCAGGGCCGTCTGCTCCCGAACCCTCTCCAAGTCAATACAGTACTTGGAGCGCCAGGCTCCCTCCACGAAAAACACCTGGACGTTTCCAGGGACCTGCTGTGTCATTACCACGGCCCCATCACCGCTCTCCCCACCGACCCTCCCCAGCTGCAGCCCCAGAGCACCGAGGGGGTGAGAAAACGAGGCGCGCCTGGGCCCAGGGCCACGTGGCTGCAAGGGCTGGTGAGATCTGTCTTGCACAGAATAATCCTGCGTTAAAATGTCTGTTTACACAAAGTACTAGGCTAAACCCAATGAATCGGTCCTCTTGTAGGGCAGTAACAGTCAAATTTGGAACTTCCATACGGTTCCTAAATACACAGGGGGTAAAAAGAGAACCACCAGCTCCTCTCCAGGGAGAAAGGGCGAGGCTTCCCCCTGGGAGCGTGGGCGGGGGCCTGCATCCCCAGGACCCAGGCCACCCACCGGGAGTCGGATGAGCCCACCCTGGGGCCGGGCAGACT
>RJWK010009956.1:0-44528 GCA_004363435.1 Platanista minor
TTGCGGTACGCGGGCCTCTCACTGTCGTGGCCTCTCCCGTTGCGGAGCACAGGCTCCGGACGTGCAGGCTCAGCGGCCATGGCTCACGGGCCCAGCCGCTCCGCAGCACGTGGGATCTTCCCGGATCGGGGCACGAACCTGTGTCCCCTGCATCGGCAGGCAGACTCTCAACCACTGCGCCACCAGGGAAGCCCATAGGGTTTCCATTTTTAAAGGTGCCTTTGCAGAGTGAGGATAGTAAGATAGGGAAATGGTTGTACAAACTCATTTTTAACTAGCTTTTAAATTCAAGCATGGTTGATTTACAATATTGTATTAGTTTCAGGTGTACAAACTCTTGACTGAATCCAATCTAATGAGCAATCTTTGGAAAGTTCACCAGTTGGTAAAAGCTGGCTCTGCCCTCTTAGAATACGTATTCATTGCAAGAAATGCAAACTGCAAAAATACAGCATCTTCCATTTATAGCTGGAGCCCCCAGAAAATTCCCCAGCTTAGAAGGCCTCTGTGTTACTAGTCCAACCTTGCATCCTTACATCTTCTCCTATTTGAGGTTATTCTATTTTGATCTGCAAAAGAGAACAGCCAGTTATGAAGGAGGATTATTTTGTCACAACTCTTTCACCTCCTGCCTACTCTAATTATGTGGTCTGATACGGAAGGAGATTAAATGATGCCATGGAAATACATAAATTCTAGAAGCACAAACAATTCCCGGAATCTGGCTAGTACTGGTGGAATCACAGTAAATTCTTTTCACCATCACAAGCACCCGGGCTGGGGGAAAACCTAAAGGGCACTTAATACAACCACCAATGGTATCAGTATTCCCTCTAAGACATTCCTTCAAAATAATTCTCCTCCCAGGTTCGAAAATCTTTCAGATCGCCTTGGTGCAAATGATAGGGTTTGTTGACACAGATCATCCAAAGAGTCTTTCTTTTCAGTGTGGAGAGTGCTTATCAACTCGCGTGTGACCTGTTAGTGGAAATGCTAGAAAGTTGCTCAGCTTCCTTCCCCAGCCTGTCTGTTATCAGCAGACCCTTCCACTGATGCAAGCAGAACAGTGCTCACGTATTCTCCCCGGAAAGCACCGAAAGGTGGTTGTTCACAGGCAGACATTGGGGTGAGGATGGAGGGCAGCCTAAGATTTTAAGTTTAAAAGGGATCTTCTTCCAGCGCCTAGTTGAGCTGTCAGGTACAGGTCGGAGGTGGAAGGGAAAGGTGCTGCGGATCAAAGGCAAGGAAGGTGCTGTCTGTAAACCAAAGTCATCAGGTCAAAGAGAAGCAGAATTGTGCTCAAGTAGCTTCCTACTGTCCTCTCCGTGCTTCAGTCACACTAGCTTTCAGTCAGCTCCTCTCCAGTGGCAAGTGGCACGCGCCCTCCCACCCGGGGTCTTAGACGTGGGGTTCCCACTGTCGGGACCCTTCTTCAGCTCTCTCTCCACCAGGAGACACCTACCTGTATCTCTCTGATTTCAGCCAAAATCCCACTTTGTCAACGAAGCCTTCTTTTTATTTCATTTATTTATTTTTGGCTGTATTGGGTCTTCATTGCTGCACGTGGGCTTTCTCTAGTTGCGGCGAGCGGGGGCTACTCTTCGTTGCGGTGCGCGGGCTTCGCGTTGCGGTGGCTTCTCTTGTTGCGGAGCACAGGCTCTAGGCACGCGGGCTTCAGTAGTTGTGGCTCGCAGGCTCTAGAGCGCAGGGTCAGTAGCTGTGGCGCATGGGCTTAGTTGTTCCGCGACATGTGGGATGTTCCCGGACCAGGAATCGAACCTGCGTCCCCTGCATTGGCAGGCAGATTCTTATCCACTGCACCACCAGGGAAGCCCAATGAAGCCTTCTTTAAACACACACATTCCACCCTCATGTTTCAGAGCTAGAAAGAGAAGCTCACTTACATTTCCTTTATAGCTCTTACTGTTTGTGCTTGTACATGTGTATAGTAATTTGACTTATACTGGTCTCCTTCACTAAACAATGAAGTGCACAAAAGGAGAAACAGAGACTGTTTACTCATTCATCTCCCCCGTTCCTAGCATATAGCAGATGCTCAACAGACATCAGCTGAATGAATAAATAAATCACTGGGACATGTTAAAATAGGTAACATCTCTCCCTCCAAATATTTCCTCATGCCATCATGTCATCATGTATGAAGTCCCTCCCCACATTAGCAAAGCATCCCTTTCTAATAATACATGGCATTTAACTTAATTTTAATATTACGACTTTAATTGACTATTACATGAAATATCTGAAAATCCAAAGAAAAACTTATATTAATAATTGGATCACTGTAAATAATCATTATACGTAAATGCATATTTTTTAGACAAACACAAGTACATATACACAGACAACACAAAGATATTATAGAAAGAATTTCATACTATTTTTATGAAACTAATATTCACAAAATCTTTCCAAGTCAATGTAGATGGACATCATGATTTCTAATGACTGAATGGTATTCCATTACAGGAATTCAGTTAACCAACTTCCCTTTTTGGACTCTTGGGTTTTATAAAATAGAATTAACTTCATACAATGGGATACTATGCAACAATTAGAAATGTTCCCTTTTCTTGGACTAAGTTTTATAAAATGATATTAATTCCATATAATGGAATATTAAGCAACAATTAGAAACGCAATTGACATTTAGATTGCATAAAATTTATCATATTACTGCCTTTAAACAAAAAGAAATGTTTATGGATATATATCTCTTGAGGGATCATTTTGGTAGTTACCCAATGACATTCAACGTGAATTAATTTATCAGCTCACTTCACTCAATGCCACCTAGATAAGAGTTCGTTCATAATTGAATTAGGGTATTTATGAGGCCAAGGGTAAAGGGAGATTGAAAATAATTTTGAAGGAGAGAGGAGGGATGAAGTTTACATTCACTGGAGGTGATGCTGATTTAAAGAAAATATGTCAACACCATGTGTTTTCATGTGGGTCTTGAAGAAGAGGCTAAACAAAAACTGAACAATAAACTTCCCTTGCTTCACAATTCTCATAGGAAAGGTTCTAAATTAGAAAAAGTAAAATTAGAAACCAGATTAATGTCTTTTACATATATTAACTGAGAAGATCTTTACAGAAACCTTACCAAAGAGGTAGGGCAGGCTTTATCATCGCCATTTTTAAGATAAATTAAATGAGGTTGAAAAAACTGGCTATATATACACGTAATGGAATATTATTCAGCCTCAAAAAAAAAAGGAAACCCTGCCATTTGCAACAACATGGATGAACCTGGAGGGCATTATGCTACGTGAAATAAGCCAGGCACAGAAAGACCAGTACTGCACAATCTCATTTATATTTGGAATTTAAAATAGTCAAACTCATAAAAACAGAGAACAGAATGATAATCACCAAGGGCTGAGGTAAATGGGGGAAATGGGGAGACGTTGGTCAAAGGGCACAAACTTCTAGTTATAAGATGAATAAGTTCTGCAGACATAATATACTGCCTGGTGACCATAGCTAATATAATGTATTATATACTTGAAACCTGCTGAGAGTCGATCTTGAGTATTCTCACCATAAAAAGAAAAATAAAAAGGTAACCATGTGAAGTAATAGATACATTAATTAGCTTGATTTTAGTGACCATTTCACAATTATCTGTACATCAAAACACCACGCTGTACATCTTAAATATAACAATTCTAACATGTCAATTATATCTCAACAAAGCGGGAGAAAATTAAATGAGGTTCAGCCGAAGTAACATTAAAGCTCTAGCCTGTGACTGACATTAAAACCTCACATCTATGACTAGAGAGTTTTTTCATAAACGTGTCTCAAAACTTCTTTAAAGTTGCCGGAAAACTTGAAAGGGCTTGAAACAGAAAAGACATTGAGATTTTAAACAATCATGTTCAGCAACTAGAAAATTAAAAAAGAAGTGGCTTTAGCAGGATTGAGAAAGCAAGAGAAGGGGTGAAATTCTTGCAGTGTTTAGGGTCCAGTCCTTCTCTGACTCAAGACTGATGTCTGACAACCATTTGCACGTTTTTTTTTTTTTTTTTTTTGGTTTTTGCTTTGTTTTGCTTTTTGTTTTCATCTGCACCTGGAACCAAACTCATCGTGGTTCTCTCTTACCAGCTCATCCTCCAGACTTCTTGGTGTCTGAAAGCAATGTCATCAGCTCTCTCTCCCTGTCTCCCAGGTATCCTTACTCTTGGTGAGTTGTCGTGACACAGTTCAATTAGACACATGGTGTTGAGTGACTCCTGTATGCCAAACATGGAGCTTGGGCTCTGACCTCAAGGAGTACCCAAACTGGCTAGTGAATAGGTCAGGGTAGAAAGTGCCATGGTGCTTCTCTGGTACTCAGATTCCCCTAGACGATGAATTGTTCAGAAGCATAAATTTGGGCCCGAGTGGTGGCAATTAAAGTACAAAATGAAGGCCAGATAAAACAGACATTTGGGAGAAAGCATCTGTGGTACCCAGTGCCTAATCCAACATAAGGTCAAAGAAAAGGAAAAAGTGAATCAAAACTGACATTGCAGTAGGGAGAATGATGATGGTGTTGCCACCAGATTCCAAGAAGTCTGGAGAGGCAGCCTATGTAAAAGAACCATAATGAGTTCGATTTTCAGCTGATGCAAAAGCAGACAAAAAAAATTTGCAAACAGCCATCAGACAGAGACCAGGACTCAGGAGAGTGAAGTGATAGAAACAAACCTTTTAGGATTATTAACATACAGAACACAGATGAAGATGGGAAATTTGTTGATTTTGGAAGGACGAGCAGAGAGATGAAGACTGAACCATATACATATATATACACATGTATTTAAGAGAAGCTTTCATTCACTAAAAGAAAGGTATAGATTTGGATTGAAGACTGAACGTTAAGACACGTCTTTGCTATGTGTTAGTAGTAGTCAGCAAGGAAGGGACCAGATATTTTGGAGAAGCAGGACCAGTCACCACGCGAAGCAAGAGAAAGTTTGAAGAGGAGGAGACGCTTAGCAGTGTCAAAAGCTATCAAGAGGCTTTTAAATTTGGTGTTTAAGAGGCTATTGCTGACCTTGAGAAGAGCAGTTTCATGTGAACATTGCATAAGGAAGTGGGTGCAGGGCCGGTACGTCAGTACCAGCTGACGTACAGGGAAGCAGTAATTGTTGAAGCTCTTGTTCAAATTCAGTGATGAAATGAAGGTGTGGCTGCTTGAAGGAACTGAAGTGTCAAAAACAAATGTTTATCAAGTAGAGAAAACCCCAACAGAACTTCAGCTTGGCAAAATCTGCTGTACACCACGGAAATTTTTTTTCAAATGTATGCTTTCTAATTCATACTGAGAGTACTCTTGATATTAGTGTTCGTTTCATCAAAATTAGGATGCCATCCACGTAAATCAAACCATTCTCTTACATAAGAAATGAAAAAAATTCTACCAATTAAACTATGGCCCTCATCAATTGTAAGCTATTCCCTGATTTTAGAAATGCCAAAATATGGCTGTGGATGAAATTTAGGACTACCACTTTTATTTTCCAGTTTATGTTGGTTTAAATCATTAGCAGGGATATATATTTTTTGTGCAGTAGTCTACCCATACATTCTTGTGTTCCTACCCATCCAGAAACATCTGGATTCGGGCAACACTATTACACAGATGTTGTTTTTAATTATAAAGTAGGTACTTGGGGTTGCTGAGCTCAAAAAAGCTAAATATCTGTCAGTAAAAGTTCTCAAGAACCTTCAACTTCTGAGTTTTCCACATGGCCCTATTGTGACAAATAATTTACTTCTCTCGTGGCAAAACTGAAGAATTTTATGTTTATGCTGAAGCAGCAGTTATGCCACCTGAAGAACACCCCCGGAGAAAAGAAGGGTTCCCAACGTCTTAATAGACTCTTTTTAATCTTATTTATAAAAGCTGCGATTACACACTGCAGAGGAAGGAACTGAACATGGGTCCTTTGGCAGTTTTCTAGAGATGAAGGCAGTTTTCCCCCTGCATTTAACCTTGAAGTATACGTCCTCACAATCATTTGTGATTGACAATAGCTGGAGAGAAATAAGCAGCTTACATTTTAAAAAGTAAAATGATTACTGTAGGGCTTCCCTGGTGGCGCGGTGGTTGAGAGTCCGCCTGCCGATGCAGGGGACGCGGGTTCGTGCCCCGGTCCGGGAGGATCCCACATGCCGCAGAGCGGCTGGGCCCGTGAGCCGTGGCTGCTGAGCCTGCGTGTCCGGAGCCTGTGCTCTGCAACGGGAGAGTCCACGACAGTGAGAGGCCCACATACCGCAAAAAAAAAAAAAAAAAAAAAAAAAGATTACTGTATTCGCTTCTTTTGTTTTTTTAAAAAAGAAGAAATCCTCTCCCCTTTATTCTCCTATCAGGTTGTTAGTTTTCTTAGCAAAACCTGAAACTGCCTCCTTCACTGCTTTGGGAAGGTAATTCATGCTGCATGATGGCACAGTTGTTAAGGGCAAGAATTCCAGGCAGTTCTGGGTTTGAATTCCGGTCATGGCACCACCAGTTGTGTGGACCCAGTCAAATTACTTGTGCTACTGGAACTTTTTCAGGTTAAAACTCTTTGCACTTGCATTAAATGGGTCGACTGGATGAGAATAAGTATATGTCATCATTACTAGTCATTAAGAGTTTTGTCTTCAGAGACTACTGAAGGATGTTTTAATCTATTCATGTTTCTCAGGCTTTGGAGCAGGAGGAAGAAGGCTGGATGGGCTGGATGGGACGGACATGTAAGTAGAGAACAGAAGGTGTCATTGATGGAGGGTAAGAGGTAACATTTCCAGTCAGCGGGGAGGTCCACTGAGCCACTAGTGTGAGACCAGTCTGAATACTTGTGCGTTTTTCTCAAGCCGTATTCTACTGTTTAGGTTCAGGGGTTTAACAGGTGGAGAGTTGGAATGGGGTTGTCAGGTAGGTGGAACAGATGGAAAAGGGGCAAAGGAGTTAAAGGTATGCGCAAGGGAGTGATTATGAGGAGAGCTGTAGCAATTAAACTGGGGAAGGAGGAATTGATATGAATGGGGTTATTAGGGTTATTTGTGTGATATGGAAAGACAGGAGGGAGCTGTGAGAAACACGGGATGCTAGCACCTGAGATTTGAGAAATGGTCCTCCTACGCATGACGACAGGTACATCCCAAACAATGAACGGCTCAAGTCTGGTGGAAGAAAAGATCACCAAATGTTCAGAGGCCAAGGAACTGAGCGAATGGCATCTGGGCAGATGAGCTATGGGACTTTTCAAATCTCCAACAATAATGACAAGAAGAGTGACAGAAGAATAGGAGGCTGCAAGCAAAAACATTCAGGAAATGAGGAGAAATGAATGAGATTTAATCGATGATTATGACAGCCAGGATAGTACAGTTTGTTGGCACATACTTCATACAAGCTGAGGGTTTGCTTTTTTGTTGCTGGTTTGTTTTTGTTTTTTTAATTAGGAGAAATGTCTTAGTAGCAGCATTGGGGGAGAAAGAGAATGACAATCTCGTCTCTAAGCTCTACAAGGGAGAGCTGTCCTTCCCCGAGGAGGCAGTAAGGAAAGCTGTGTCAGCAGGGGAAGTCAGCTTTTTAGTCAAGCCAGAAGATAAAGGAAACATTAAAGGAAAATACTGAAGATTGGGAATTTTGGTAATGACAGACTATATATTCTAAAGGATACACAGAAACTATTTGGGGAGTGAGGGATTGGAAAGAGACGGGAGATGAGATCAGATCAAGAGTTGTAAGAGGTTACGGGGATAAAAATTAGTATTTAAATATCTTGAACGCTTGGACTTTTGGTAGTTACAGAGTAAAATGGGAATAAAAGCATGATGAGATTAATCCTGCTGGTCTTCTGGGGGAAGATAAGTGGTGAAAACAGAGATATGGAGAGATGCTGAGTACACTGGTGGGGAGTACCGGTTATACACCATACTGGTGGGCTTTCAAAATGCTAAACGGAGGTGGGGTCACGGCTAGGGAAGGGGAAGCCTATATCGACTTGGACAACAGAATTTGGGGGTGGTGGCGATTTATTAAATCCAAGAGAGTAAAATATATCAAAAAGAGTGGAGGTCAGGAATCAGACAATGTGAAGAAGTTGGGGAGAGAGGAGGAATTGACTGGGGGCGGGCTGTCCTTGAGTCATTGCCTGCTGGTGAACACTCCTTAAAAGACAGGAGAGTAGAGGTTTACCTAATGCAGCGCTGGAATTAATTAGTTGAGGTAAAATATGTTTAGAAACATAGGAGTCTTATCACTCAGAAGTGTGGGAAAAAAATTAATCTCCCAGTAGAGACACTGCATTTTACACTTGCCATAAGGAAGATGAGTGTTGATGGGGTCTGTATGATCATGGGCTGATGATCCATAACACATATAGTCATAAAGATAAATGGGTTCTAAATGGATCTGGTGATAGATTCTATTTACACTTCCGGTACTTCTTATTAAAATGACTACAAACTCATTTCAGGGATATACGTTCTTTGCAATTAAAGATGAAAACCAGGCCCCTTAATGAGCCCATATAGGGTAATACATTGTCTAGTATCAGCATCATGCTATTGCCACTTTTCAGGAAGCACTGTTTGCTAGAGACTTTTCGTAATTTTACAGATAATCAGGAAGTGTAATGTAATCATGGGAAAGCATTTACAGGAAAACTTCATTTACTTGGCATGAATGGGAAATAAATGTTCCTACCTTATTATTTTAGATAACTCAAACATCCCCCTGGAGAATCCAAAATTTAAAGAAAAAAAATCTGTTTTCAGTGAACTTCTTTTACAATTTGTTGTTTCTTTAAATACGGTAAAAGAACATAATTGAATCCTTTCTTGACTACTTAGACTAAGCAGGCTAGAGGCATATCTGAAAGCTAGGTAACCGAGGCCAAGATATTTAACTTCTCTCAACTTTCCTTTTCTCTTTTATAAAATCAATACCAATTTTATAGGGCCATTATGAGAATTTAATTTGACAATGCAAAGAGAGCTTAGCTCCATTTCTGTCACAGAGAACACAATCAAGGGTACCTATGATTATCAGTAGCCTCATGAGACCAGCACCTTAATTAGTAACATCAAAATTTGCCTCCACTCCAATCAAATGATGGCATCAGATCATATGACCCTCGACAAAATGACCCTAGACTACGGAGGTTTTGAATTATTAGAGTTTCATGTTTTTCAGTATCTTCACTCTTTGCTGCAGTGTGTGCGCCTATACACAACTGCATTAATTTTTCTCTTCAACCACTGGATTTTCTGTTTCTAACATATTCTGGTATAACAAACTTGATACCTGAATTTACGAGGACTGTGTAGACTAAGTACAAAATTAATTTTGGGGCTTCCTTGGTGGCGCAGTGGTTGAGAGTCCGCCTGCCGATGCAGGGGACACGGGTTCGTGCCCCGGTCCGGGAAGATCCCACATGCCGCGGAGCGGCTGGGCCCGTGAGCCATGGCCGCTGGGCCTGCGCGTCCGGAGCCTGTGCTCCGGCAACGGGAGAGGCCACAACAGTGAGAGGCCCGCGTACCAGAAAAAAAAAAAAAAAAATTAATTTTGAATGAGAGCCAGAGGGACTCTGTCATAAGCAAAGTCATGGATATTAGTGTATGAAATTGGTGACATCCATGTTGGTTATTGAGAAACATTTCTTGAATTTAATTCATCTCAACTTTTCAAATATTTGTCAGGCATCTGTTATATAAAGTCTAGATCACTGTCATAGCCTTTTATTTCATGATCAAATGCATTAGAGCACTTAATATGTTCAAGATGTGCTGCTGTACTAGGTATTAGGAATGCAAAAGTAATGAGTTAAGCTCTACTTTTAATTAGGAAGGCTGACCAGAATCTTCACCATTGTAATATCTTCAGATTGGTACAGAGGATCAGGCTCAAGTTATCTTACCTAGACCTGAGTTTTCCAGGGGAAATGATATTTAACTTGGTTAAGAGTTAGACAAATAAATGAACAGAAAGGCAGGGACACTGGGAGTGTAAAGGTCCAGAGGTAATAAACAACTTGGAAGAGTTGAAGACCTCAATAAAGCTCACTGTAGGCGAAACATAAAATGGAACCGGAGGATAATACTGAGTTGTAACGCTGAGTATGTACATTAAGCAGGGACACGGATATGCAGGCTGTGTAAACCATGGTAAAGATTTTGGGCCTTTTTCCAAGGATTATGAAGGGCTGTTTAAAGGTTTAATCTGTGAAGTGATATACTCAGGCTTACGCTGAGTATATCATGTTTCAGAGGTCATTTTATGTTAACCGCAGATAATGGATGGAGAGTACAAGTCAAGGGATGGGGGACAGTAAGCATGCTGCCCAGTGGTCCGGGGGAAAGATTGCAGTGACCCACACTAGAGCATGGGCAGTACAAATGGTAGGGATTTTCACGAGGGAAAAACTGTAGGACTTGAAGACCAATAGAATAAAGGGAGTGAAAGACAGGTTGGTGTCAAGGCTGACTTTCTGTGTCACCCAACTTCACAGATGGTGGTACAATTTACTGAACAAAGGAATACTGACAAGGGACCACATTTGAAAACAAGGTTGAGAACTGAGACTCAAAACTTGGCAACTTTGAGGTACCTTTGAACTGTATAGTTATCCACTGGGAAGGGACCAAAAGGTGCCCCAACTCTCCTCCTTCAAAGGTTCATTACTGTGTGTATTCCAACCTCTTATGCAGTTCCATCAGTCAAAAGTCCTGATAGTGTGTCCCAGCAAGGCCACTTCTGAATTTTTACCAAGAGGAAATGAAAGTATATCACCCACACAAAGACTTGTAGACAAATATTCCTAACAGATTGAGGTATAAAAGACAAGACTGGAAACAACCCAAATGCCCAATCAGGAAGTGCAAAGTTAAACTGTGGTATATTCTTGTAGCGGAATACTATTCAGCCATAAATCAGTAAGTGAATAAATGGAGTAAACTATTGATATGTTCAACAACATGAATGAATCTCAAAATCATTATGCTGAGGAAAATAACCCAGACCAAGGGAAAAAAAAAAAAAAAAGCATGATGCCATTTTTATAAAACTCTAGAAAATGTAAACTAATATATAGTGAGTAAAGCATAGAGAGAAGAAAGAATTGCAAAGCTGCACAAGAAAACATTGGGAATTATAACATATTTGGTATTTTGATTGGGATGATGGGTTTGTGGGTCTACGCATATATTAAAACTCACAGTATTTAGTATACTTTAAATATGAACAATGTATTGTGTGTAAATTGTACCTCAATAAAGTTATTAACAAGTCAAACTGTTACCCCTGATCACCTGCTTCCAACCAGGTGAGCTCTCATTCCCTGTTCTATGTCCCAACATAACAACCTGTTTGATGATTAGGAGCATACCTGTTTGCTCCTTCTCTCCCTATGGATTTCCAGCCGGGTGCCAAAAGAGATTAAGCCCCTTTTGTTCCATGTGTTCCTTACAAACCTAACACAGTGAATGAAAGGATGAAGCATTGGTAGTCTCACTCATGCTGGTAAATATCTGAGAACGAACGTCTTTTCCTATCAAATCAGGTCCTCTGAGGACAGGGCAATAGGGGATGGATCAATGGTGGATACTAGGAAAGGTGTCTGCTTACTGTGCTCTGGTATGCAAGGGAGGGACAGGAGGGTAAACAGGAGAGGGAGTGAGATAGTTAGGAAACAATGCTTTAACTTGAGACACATGTAGAAACCAGTAAAGAAAAATCTACATGGAGGTGGAACACAATATAAAAACTATTCCATTTAATTTACACCACCTATGAGACACCAAAGAACAATGCTTACATTTTAGGAATGGTGTTGGAAGTGCAAATTGAGAGCGAGATTTTGTGCATATGTTAGATGCAGCCCTCAGGGAACAACCATTCTGGAATGAAGCGATGTCACATCACTTTGGGGTTTCACTGTCATTCAGCTTCACTCTGTGTTCACTGCCCTCAGGAAGCTAGCAGGTTAGACGCTTTCATCGAGAAGGGAAAGCTTTGAGTCCTGGGAGATATTCCTGTAGCTGAGAGTTTAATTTTAACTAAATGGAAACGGCTCATGAAATAAAAGCAAGATTGAGCCTTTATGGAACATTTTAGGATTGTACATGGCAGCAGTCCCAAAGTGAAAAACCAGGCTCCAAAGGTAATCTTAAAAAGATGCCTGTAGGGTCACTTAAAGCATCTACCATGGAAAATACAATCTTACTGGGCAAATCCTTGTGCTGTATCTATACATACAAATGGAAAGTTAAATAGTTATCTAGCTGTTTTTAGATGTTCAGTTTTATGCAAACTTGATGTTATTCTTAACAGCATTTTTGTAAGGCCCTCATTGCATACCATTTTAATTAAATTTTTATTTATTTAGCCACTGTGTTCACTGCCATGAACCTGTAAATTATAATTTAAGATATAATCATTTCCTGATTTCAAGGATTAGCCTCTCCCTGCATGACTTAATACTTAAATAATATGATAGAAATTCTGTGATTCAACACTCAACTGAAAGATACGAACAGTGTTTCAAGGGGGTTGGAAGAAGAGAGATCTATGTAAGCAATATGGCACAAGTAACTTTGCAAAGAAGAGATGGGCTTTGAGGTTACTCTTGAAGGATTCTTGGACTGGGGAAGTGATATAAGATAGAGAAGGGCATCCACATAGGAGAACAGGAGGAGTACAAGAGAGATACCACAGAAAGCTGCCAGGTTTCGCTCCTTGTTAAAAAAAAAAAAAAAATCTTATGGTGTCTGAGTTTGTTCAAACACTAAGAAAAATATGAGCATAGCAGGGCTTCTCTATAATGATGTAATGATCTAACCTGAATTAGAAACCACCTCAGGACAGAGGGAGGGTAAAAAGGCATCAATTTCTCATTGTCTCCCATCAACACCCATTGTAGACATAGTTCATAGATTAAAACCCTTTTTGACTGTGGACCTCAGACTTGAGTGCCTGGGAATATGATGTTCCACAGCACAGGCTAGTTTTATCTGTTTCTGGATTTATTTTTATGCTATTTTAAACTTCTGTAGTGAGAGATACTCTAGCAGGGTACTAAATATCAAAATGGAATCAGTCTTTACTAATGGCTTTAAAATTAATCTGGGTTAGGGATTATAAAATTATAGATATTAGTCACAAATCCCGAGATGGTCTTCCTCCATAATTCTAATGGCCAAATCCTTCAGGAACAGAATGCCATGCTCTTCTTAAATAATAATGTTATATACAGTACTATTCTTTAGAGTTGCTTGAGGGTTTGTTTTCTTGTTTTGTTTTGTTTTGTTTTTTGATGTTAACTATAACAGACCAAGCAGGAGGCATAATCAATATGAGAGGAAAATCAACTTGCCTAGGGCCACAGATACCGCAAATAGAATAATTTTAACACGTATTTAATATTTTACAGCTTCTAGGCAGGATTCTATCAACTTTCACATACCTTAAAATCACCATATCAACTGTGTGAAGAGAATATTATTAGCCCCATTTTATGGATGAGGAGACCGAGGCTCAGTAAGATTAAAAGCAACAGAACACAGATATAAACTCAGGTCATCTGACCCCAATCCCAATATTCTGTCTACTGTATTATACTGTCTCTTCTTCACAATCATAGTAATCATAGTGATGAAAGTAACATGTATTAGGTGCTTGTTCTATGCCATCTTCTCTGCTAAGTGTTTTATATAAATCATCTCATTCCCAGCATAATGTCCCTAGACAGGAAGATCACTGGCTAACATTCACACATTCAGAAACAGGTTGATCAAGGTCAGACAGCTGATAAGTAACCCAGCTAAAACTTGAAATCTGAGTTTAGAACTAACACTCTTCATTAATATATTTTGCTGCCTCTTAAAGGATAGTGCAATCCTAAAAGTGAATTCAGTTACAGGTATTTGGACCTTATTCAGGCAGTATCTATGTGATAAGGTGAGGGAGAAAATGCATTCTCCTGGGGAATCAGACAGCAAGCACATATTGAAATCTCATTAGAAATTAGTTACAGGAAATAATACGTTTAAATTTTTCAGCATATCATCCTCCTCCGCGGAAAGAACACTTCCATTTTTGCTTAATATCCTATCCTTAATTAGCAATGACAAGAGCCTCAATTATGGATTGCTTTCTATATGTGACTAAAACCATGCTTAGCACTTTATATAAAATATCTCATTTAATGCTCACAACCAGACTATGAAGTGTATGACTTCTTCCTGTCAATCAAGGGAACAGTATACAAAGCTCAAAGAACTCGAACAGGTACTAACCTACCTAGTTAAGGGGAGCAGAGCAATTCTGGCCCACAGACACCTTGGAAGCTAATCATCTCTGCCTTTCACATGGAAGCCACAGTTGTGAGATTATTCAGCAGTCACCTGGTGAGATGTAATGCATTTATTTGATATGACTGTGGGAAATATGCTATAAAAATAAACCCAGTGCGCCTCGCTTGCTGTGCCGCAGAAACCTCCCTGGACAGTGTGAGTGGATAAAATATTGAAGACATATTGCTGCCCGTGATTAGACTTAGAGGGGTGGAAAAAAATGAAGCATATATTTGAGAAGGGGATAAACGGCCACAGACTTCCTTACTTTTGTCAAGAGAATGTGAGCAATTCAGCAAAGAGCTCACTAGCCTTCCCCTGTGTAAAACTATTGCTAGATGTTAACTTGCCAGGCTGCATGACCCAGCACCTCCTGCATGTACACCCTGTCAATGGGATGTGAGCAAAGGTCCTGAATGTCACTTCTAGGATGGAGTGATTAAGAGCGGAGCCTCTTACACCCTTTTCTCCTCTGTCTTCCAACTACATTCCAAAGGCTTTGAGGCCCTAGGAAATAGCAGAGTCAGGACATAGAAGCAGCCTGGGTTCCTAATTCACTTCATGGAGAAAAGTTCTCAGCAAAGAAAAAATAGCATGTCGGATTATGTCCTTAAAAGCACAAACTCTATTAGATAGATTTCCATCTGGGCAGGTAAATACTCAAATACATAATAAGACTAAATTAAATATTTTTCTCCTGATATTCTGTTCACAAGACTATAATGATACTTGTCCAACTGTACAATAATTATGTGTCAACCTCTATGACTCCCCTCAAGACTGGGAGAGCCCCCAAGGTAATGATAATGACTTTTTCACTTTTCCAGCTCAGCACCTAGATCAATACCAGGTATACTATCCACAGTAACAAATATTTTGTGAATATATGAATGAATGTGTAAATAGATGAATACAAGTATGAATAAATGAGTGGAGAGACTGGAGTATACAGAGAATAAAATGATTATTTTCATAACAAGACCACCCAAATTACTTTCCATTTGACTTTAGAATGCAGTTTTGAACTTATATTTAAATGTGGGTGTGTCCAAATCAATTCAAAATCGTTCAAATGACAGAATTAAGTCAAACCATCAGAGGTTAAAGAAAAGAAAAGAAAAAAGCTTGTCTCTTTTGTTCTTCATCCTCACTGTCTCTCCCTAAACCTTTCTGGCTTAGGCAAAGCACCAACCTAACTTGAACTGCCCTTTTTCATTCAAAGTGTGTTACCTTCCTGCTGAGTGTCTTAAGTAAAAGATAAAGAATAAATATGTTCTCAGCTCCTGGGAGGCTGCCGGTTTAATCTAGGTAAAGAAAGGGTAAAATAGAGAAGTTTGCCATTTTTTATATTACTTTCAAAGCTCTTCAAGGCTGTTTTAAGTCACATACCTGAATCAGAGGGTACCAAGCAGTCTGCTTAGGTATACAGTTATGAATCTAATGTTTTTAAGTGGGACATGAGATAATGATCCCCTCAACCCTTGGGGCTGCCTGGTACAGCCTGGGTTACCCAGAACCCTGGAACTATTCACATTCAGCCACAAATAACCTCCCTAGGGTCTCCCAGGAAGGTTACCCAAGAGAGACAGAGTCAGCTAAAAGGTCAAAAGTGCTCTCGGATGGCAGACACAGTGAGAAACGCCACACCCATGGCTCCATCAAAGTTCTCTCGCCATTCAACCAGCGGGCATCAACTTGTGCAACAGCCAGCGGCGAGTATGCCAGTGCTCACGGTGAACAACAGATTGCTAGGATTGCCACAAGAACTAATGATCCAGAGCAAAGCTACAGCAGGTCAGGGGTGGGAGTCCCAGGAGACCTTGTCAGCGTGGGTTTAGGTAGTTACCCGCCCATCTCTGTCTTCATGTAAAGATGATATGACCGCCTAGTGGATGTGGAGGCTCTACCACAGCCTGTGCCTTCTACCGTCATTATTGGGACATACCTTATAAAAGCAACCACCAACTTGGAACGAAATCAGTTTCATACACATCACCAGATGATACTGCAATGAGTTTTTGTGTGCCAAAGAACGAAGAAACTAGATTCTTTTAAAAACACTGGCTTGAAAATTTTTGAATGATTATAATTTTCTTGTCTAATGTGACTATCAAAAATAGATGTTATTAAAACACTGATTAGAATTACAGTCACAACTTCAAGAGTAAGATCTGGTGAAAAAACAAAAGAAACAAAAAAACCCAAAAAACAGTCATGTTTGTGGAAGCAAGCACAAGTTTCTCATTGAAAATCCTGAAAAGCATTACTTGAAAATGATGTAAATTAAGTACCTGATGTCTTTCCCAATACTTTATACTTTATTATGGCTTGTTATTTTAAATTTTTATTTATTTGTTTTACTTTATTATTGTTTAATATAAAGGCTATACAATTTTTACCAAGCTCCATTTAGATCCCCTCTAGTTTATTCTAGTAGAGCATACAAGTATCATTTAATAAGTGTGCCATGAAGTGAAAACAGTAAGCAGTAGTACCCAACTATATAAGCAGCATAGTAACCTTCACAACTAGACAATGTGCTCTAGATTTGAAGGGGGCAGAACCCAGAAGATACCCTTAGCCTATTGATTAGGTAAATACTCAATTTAAGATTATATATTCCCTAGACCACACAAAAAATAGATACCAGTGTAATAATAAGATTTGAGGTCTGTAATTTTATCTAGCAATGTAGCCCTTACGGCAGCAATCGCTGCTGTTTCATGAATTAATTGCCTACCACGGAGCTTTTCAACATAGAATACGAATTAATCCCACACACCTTACTCTTATAAAATTTAATTACATTTTTCATGACACGTGCAGAATCTAAAGATTTATAAATATGGAGTAGATATGCTTTCCATTTAAATCTGGCATCAATCTATTGCTCTGAGCCCAAAATAACAATGCAGACAACGCTGGTTTTAAAAAAATCCCAGATTTACTTAATTTTGGCTGTTTGTTCCTTTGCCTGTTTTTTTTTCTTTTTTTTTTTTTAATCTTACTCTATAAAGCCAAGCCAAAGTTCTTTATTCGAAGAATCAGATTTTTTAACTGATGGTGAAGCAGATGGATCACAAAATTAGGAGGTAGGACAACTGGATATTTCTGATTACAACTCTTTTACAGATTTTTTTGCTTGAGCATGGATCAAGTCACTTCTCATTTGAGCTAGAGTTTCCTCATCACTAGAATGAAGGTTTTCATTAAATATTTCTGAGTGTTCTTTTGAGCATCATGTGAATTTGTGATCCTGTCTAACTTGTTGTAGAAAAAATTTAAATGTACATAATCTTAGAAGTATTTACACTAGCTATAAATTTAAACAAAGTAGGGAATTTAAACACTGAATTATCCTGATTTTCTGCCATGCTGCCACTAATAAACAAACAGCAAGTTCCCTGATAGTGATTCTCTATTATGGGATATTGATATATTTTGGGATTTGGAGGTTGGATTGACCTCCCCCAGTTTATGAGACACAACTTTCTGATTTGCTACCTGCTATGTCTCCTATTCATCTTTTTGTAAGACTTTTTAAACATTAAGCAAAACCCTCCTGGTGAAGAATTTCCCACACGTGGCCCACATTTGAACAGTAGAATTCAACTGAGACTTGAAGATGGGCCACACGCAGCACACCCTGCTGACATGTTCCTCTCCCACATCCCTCCTTTTCTCACTGCCTGGTAATTGAAGTGTTTTTTTGGTCAGTGGTGTCAAAGCCTGTCTCCTAGGCTGTCTTATTATTTTTAAATCCCGGAGAAGCCCACCCCAGTGATCCAGCTCCTTGCACTTTATAGGTGCTCAAGATCTATTTGCCAAGCCAACATGTCTCTCTCAGTTTCTCTAGACCTGCAGGTCCTTAACTGAAGACCCTAGGGTGAGTGGGAGACACAGCAGCTGGCCTGGAAGAAACTGTGCATAAACCACAGATTTTTACTTATGCAGCTTTGTGCACTAATTCTGGATAACCACACGATAGAATGTCATGTGTGTGAATTTTACTTGTCAGGTGTAGTGACGGTGGGCAAGAGGCTGGTAACAGTTATTGTAGACCACGCTGCATTACAAAAAAATCTGAGGAATCCAAGCAATTCAGTTCAAAATGGTCAATTAAGGGCTTCCCTGGTGGCGCAGTGGCTGAGAGTCCTCCTGCCGACGCAAGGGACACGGGTTCGTGCCCCGGTCCGGGAAGATCCCACACGCCGCGGAGCGGCTGGGCCCGTGAGCCATGGCCGCTGAGGCTGCGCGTCCGGAGCCTGCGCTCCGCAACGGGACAGGCCACAACAGCGAGAGGCCCGCGTACCGCAAAACAAAAACAAAAACAAACAAACAAACAAACAAAAAAATGGTCAGTTAAGGGAAAAAATGCAGTCATTTAATTTGATAATTCTACATGATACATTTCGTCTCTCACAGACTCCACCAAAATGAAAGCGAAAAGAGTTGAACGACGTTAGAGGAAGATTTTAAGGTCCACTACTTGATTTCTTTCAGCTCCTACATATGTGGGAAGCAGTAAAGCATGGTGCTTAGGCCATTGTACTCACCTGATCTTGCAGTTGGGCCGTCTAATTTGTGCACTGGCTGAACAGATGGGTAACTGATCATAGGCAAATTCTTAACTGTTCTCTTCCTCAGTGTTTTCATCTGTAAAATGGGGATATTATTGGTACTTACGTCTTAAGAGCTTTGTGAGGATTAACTACACTAACCCATGGACAAGAGACATGTTGTCTACATAATAGGTGCCCAATAAGTTTCAGTGATTGTGTTGTGTTGTTGAAAATGCCCATGACAACAATGATGGCATGTGTCTATTTTTATCATTATAGTGTGATTACACGTCATGTATGTTGTAGCTCCTTGTGCTGAGATTAACATAGCCTCTTCTAGAAACCACCAAAAGGCTCAACAGTATCGGTGAGAAACATGTGTGAGCAACAAACATTCAGAAACAAACATTCAATTAAAACAACCGCTTCGAGGAGCAGTCTCTGAAGCATGTCTGATCTAGAAGGGATGCCCCCATGCACTTTCCGCTGGGAGAGAATCTTCTATTGTTGCCAGTCAGGATCATTCCCTGTTGGTTTAAATTAACCTGAAAGATCCTCAGCAGTTTAGGTATGTTTAGCTCAACGTTGCAGATTGTTTATACCTGTGATGCAGGCACGTCAAAAAAAAAAAAAAAAAAACCACTGAGCCAGTGGCTTAGCGTTTCCAGCTGAAGCTACAGCAGTTCTTCTCTGTAAGCACAGGAAATCAGCCAAACTCAGTTTGCTTAAGACATTCAGGTAAACCGTTTGCTTTGTCAAAGCACTCTCTCCCAGGAACGACCACGATATTCTGAATCATTTACTTCTTTCCCATTTGCCATTCTTTTCATGAGGTGGATTCCCCAACCGTAAACACAAAGAAAGTGTTTAATCAGAAGCAGCCAGAAGTGATTGGTGATAACTGCTATTTAACGGCTCAATCTCAAATCTAGTTTCAATTGTGTTTCACCAGAGATTTTTCAGATTCTTGCTATGAGAGTTGGGCAGAAAACAATAAAAATCATGATTCCCTCCCTTTTCTCTGATGTTTTACTATGGCACTAAATAATACGTTCAGTATTCCCCTGGAAATCATATATAAAGCACTTTACATGGTGTGTTCATCATTTGCCTCTGACTAAAATGTCCACACGACTGAGAATTAATGAAAATCATTATGGATAGGAGCAAAGGATGTGTACCAAGATGTTCACTAAAGCATTGTCTACAATCGTGAAAATGAAAACGTATATATTATAAACTGTATAACAAGAGGCATGAAGTATTTATTACTACATGGACTACTATGAAACCATTAAAATAATGATGTAGAAACAAAAAAATGAAAAACGGGTTTTAAAATAAAACAGTAACACACTAATATTATTTACTTATTATTCTGGGTCCAACTAGAAGAAAAAAAAACACAGTAATTTGAGCATGGCAAATGTCATGAAAAAACTATTAATTGTGAAAGAGGATTAGAGTAAGGAAGAAATGGCCAGCGACGAGAGAACGCCAAAACACACAGTTAGCAGAAATAAGGAGACCCACTAACCCTCCAGCTGAAAAGAAGACCTCCTCCTCCCTGCGCACAGGACTGAGGTCCAGACCCAGTTGAACAGGGCATGACTGTGGCTCACTGGATGGTAAAGAAGTTGCTGTGGTGTCTCATGGTGGATCTTTCTGGAAATATGCCCACTGTAAGTTGCTGGAAATCCACCTTCTAGGGTTCCAGGAAAACTATGCCTGGGGAGATTTCTCACCTGAGGCGCTACTCCAAAACTACTTGATAGAAGAAGCTGAGGGAAGCTGTTGTCCACTGCTCACTCAGCGCACTGCTGAAGCCGACTACTGGAGAAGTTGTGAGCCCCGGGAGCAGGGCTGAGGACGCCCTCGGAGCTGCAGGAGTGAGTGGGTGCTGGAGACGCCACCAAGCGCCTTCCCAGCAAGCGCGGGGATATCACGAAGCAACACCTTCCTCAGGTGCCATCAATTAGTAAAGCCTAACATCACACCAGCTGGCCAAGGAAAAACTATTTGAAGGACCCATATCAGTTTTCACAGAGCAAGTAACAAAAGACTGAATTTCGAGCTGAGAGGCGGTAACTAATGTTACCTCACTAAAAATTAAATTAAAAAGGAGTTTTTATCACATAATCAGTGAAATGCAAATTCAAGCAATAAAATGCCATTTTTGACAAATAAACAAACTGACACAAAGAGTATATAATATTAAAATGTTAACAATGGCTCTCTTTGGGTGGGAAATTACCAGTGAATTTCTCATTTTTCTTGGAGCATTGCCATATTCCTACAATATAAATGTAAATAGATTTCCAATGCACAAAAATAAAATACAATGATCAACTCAGCTACCCAAAAAACTTAATATTCACTCAATAACTTTTACTCTGTATTTAATTACAGCATAAAATATAAGAACAAATGCAATATGGATGCTGCATATTAAAGGGACTCGATCAGTCTTACTCATTTTGTGGACTCAAGGAAAGGATCATTCAAGCGTTTCCATGAGTTTCTCTTCCATTCTACCTAAAACTCCCTCTTGCTGGAGGAATTATGTCGATCAAATTCTAGTTATCCAAATCAACACATTTAATATATCTTACAGGGGTATTAGTGCCTTGTATGCGTGTGGAGGGGTGGTGGGTACAGGTGAAATAACTTTAGGAAACGATCGATGTACCAAAGGGGAACAGCTTTACATATTATTATTGCTTCTGTCTGTACATACCATACAGGTTTGTACAGAAGTGCAATAGTGTTTAGATCCACCTAGAGCCTGGATATGATTCTGTTTTACCAACCCAACAAGGAACTTCTTCTGTGCACATGATTGAATCAAGGTGAATGAACATGTCTGGGGGAAGTTTTAAAGGCCTACACAAAGCACTACAGCTCTGTCAAGTGCTGTAATATAATTATAAAAGTGTTTTTAAAAAAATTTACTGTTGCCTTTCAGTCTACCTGCTTGTATTTTACTACACTCTACCTTATTTCAAATGTGATTTAAGGAAATGTTTTGCTCCATACTTTCTTAGTCTATCCCTCCCTTTCTTCCTCTCTGCCTTATAAAAGAATAAACATATAATCGAGCCAAAAAAAAAAAAAACAAAACCTCCAGGGCTTCCCTGGTGGCACAGTGGTTGAGAGTCCGCCTGCCGATGCAGGGGACACGGGTTCGTGCCCTGGTTCGGGAGGATCCCACATGCCGTGGAGCAGCTGGGCCCGTGAGCCATGGCTGCTGAGCCTGCGCGTCTGGAGCCTGTGCTCCACAGCGGGAGAGGCCACGACAGTGAGAGGCCCACGTACTGCAAAAACAAAAAAAAAAACAAAAAAAACCCAAAAAAACCCTCCAGCTTATTTGTAAAAAGAGCTTCAACTAGCAACCTAGGTGTCCATCGACAGATGAATGGATAAAGATGTGGCACATATATGCAATGGAATATTACTCAGCCATAAAAAGAAATGACATTGTGTTATTTGTAGTGAGGAGGATGGACCTAGAGTCTGTCATACAGAGTGAAATAAGTCAGAAAGAGAAAAACAAATACTGTATGCTAACACATATATATATGGAATCTAAAAACAAAAAAAAGGTTCTGAAGAACCTAGGCGCAGGACAGGAATAAAGACGCAGACACAGAGAATGGACTTGAGGACACAGGGAGGGGGAAGGGTAAGCTGGGACGAAGTGAGAGAGTGGCATGGACATATATACACTACCAAACGTAAAATAGCTAGCTAGTGGGAAGCAGCCGCATAGCACAGGGAGATCAGCTCAGTGCTTTTCGACCACCTAGAGGGGTGGGATAGGGAGGATGGGAGGGTGGGAGATGCAAAAGGGAGGAGATATGGGGATATATGTATATGTACAGCTGATTCACTTTGTTATAAAGCAGAAACTAACCCACCATTGTAAAGCAATTATACTCCAATAAAGATGTTAAAAAAATAACAATAAAAATAACCTTTAAAAAAAAGCTTCAACTGCAAAGGGACATGTTACCCCCTGCTACCATCAATATAATACCTAACAATTTATCATTGACGCTGTAAGAAAGTTAGTGGTGTACCTAAGACCATCTTTTATTTTAAATATCCCTTGTTGTGCTAGTAATGATTTTCCTTTATTATCCCCAAGTCATATATTTAAACCTAAAAAGACAAACCCAATTTCACTTCTCTAAATTACTCTACTGTAACCACATGTACCCTAACTGTAGGAGATGTTTGAGCCATTTTCTACTTAAAACTCTGAAAGACTCGTGCTCACATAATCCCCACTGACACTTTTGCAAATGACCAAGAATTTCATCAAGGCCACTGGATCAGAACAATTAGTGGGTACATCAAGTAAAAAGCAATATAAAGGGTTAACACTAAGAATACCTTGAGGGAAAAGCCTAATTGTGTGCCTCTGTAGGTAACACATCCATATTTCTTTTAAAATGCCTTTAGGGCCATACTACAGATGCATGTTAATATACCCTGCTTGATTTAAAAAAAAAAAAAAAAAAACTTTAACGGTGGAACATATCAAATTGAAATAGCACGAGTTGCAGTGCTTGATTTTTCTTAAACGGTCCATTTTTACTTCTTACTCTTCAATCTTGACATCACTTTTAGAATGCTTCCCCAACACCTGTCCCCTGATCCAGGCAGGCAGTGGTATTCCCTTACATCTGTGTTTCTTTTATCACATTGCATCATAATCATTTACTTAATCAACTTTCTGCTTCACTACAATATGAGCTCTGTGAAGCCAGGATCCATGTTTTATTAAGTTTGAATCTCCAAAGTTTAGTGGATTTGCTGTTTCAACAAATATTTAGTAAATGTCTACTCTTTCCCAGATGTGTGTGCTGGGTATAAATAAGGTGCCTCATCAAAAAGAGAGATGTGGTTCTTGGGCTCATGGAATTTCGAGTTCAGTGAGGGAAACAGTAAATTAACAAGAAAACATTCTAACAAATAATTACAAATTCATACGAGTTCTATAGCATAAAAGAGAAAGATGTTGTGACACATATTAACCTGGGAGAGTTTCTTGGGATAAACAGGACAAGGCCACCCTTGGAGGCCACTTGGAAGCCACCTGGAAGTATGTGAGGCTCAACATAAGGGAATAAATAGAGTGTGTGAAGTTTCCAGGAGAACTCAGCAGGAATAAATGGAGGAGTGAAGAAATAAATGATTTGGAAATGAACACTGTGGCAACATGATGGAAAGTTGAAACATTACCCATGTCTCTAAGAAGCTTATAAACAGCAAGGAAATTGTTCCCGAGAATCACCATCCTTTCTGTCCTGCATGTCACTCAACCTATTTCTATTATTTTTTCTTTTAACCAAGGCAGACGTTGCTAATCAATCACGGCATTCTTCCCCCCTAAGGCTGGACAGAGCTTAAATATTTTTCTTAATTCAGTGCTTCTGTCAACCATTACCACTCAGTCAAAATGGGCACTCAAGATGATATCCTTTTGCCCTTCCTGCTGTAAGTGGTTAATACCATTTTTACCTAATTAATAAACAATTTGATATTGGCTTGAGGGGGACAAGACGTAGCAAACTGAGCTAACATATATAAAGCAGTGAAGGTTGTAAATGGATAAGAAGCCTGGCTCATTACAGGTGCTGAATTGATAGGAGTGATTATAATGATGCTGGGAAAATATGGGGCATCCAGTAATTGATGGGAGCTAGCATTTGAGGCTACTCCTGAGGGTGAGAGAAATGACCAGGTGGAAGCACTGAGTCACTGAAGTCACTCTTTCATAACGTCATAGTTTTTAGCTAACATAACGTCATATGTTAGCTTGGGACAGCCAAGCTAATATTTTCTCAAAAATACAGAGAAAACAATATCTTTACACTCAAGCAAAAAAAAAAAAAAAAAAAGATCATCATCAGAAAGGATATAAGCAGTTGGAAACTAGCATCTTGACCTAGTCCTAGTACGTTTAGAAATGAAAACTCATCAGCTTTACTGACTTCACCACTTAGTCCGTGTACCAGAACTTCAGCCAGCCAGAGTTAGCCAGTCTGAAGCGTTCAGTTTTCCCCCACCTGCACTGAGTGAACCATGCATCTTAGGTATAAAATGATAGATAGCATTTATAATTTAGTAAGAGCTAAACCCAGAAGTACTCTAACATATTATTAAGGTTGAAAATTTCTTAGAAACCAAAGAAATACAAAGGTTTAGTTCTTATGATGACATTAATTGGAAGTACGCTGCATCTCCTACATGTTGAGAATCTCCTTGGATATGAATTGATGCACTGAGACCTAGCCATAGGGTATAGCTACCCAATCCACTGCCTACTTATAAGTTCTTCTGAATAAGGTTTTATTATATATTGTTTCACTTTAGAACTGCCTACATTGGGCAGAGTAGTTTTCCTGGGTTATAGTAATAGTTACCACTTTGAGTGTTTTATGTCAGTGCCGTGCTAGGCCTTTTACATATATTATTTATAATGCATGCAATAACCCAGTAAAGACTGACGTGATTTCCACCTCACAGACAAGGCAACTGCAGTTCAGAGAATTGAAGGAACTTGTTCAATTTACATAACTGAATCCGTGGCAGGGACGGGATTTGGATGCAGCTCTGTCTCACTCCAGAGCTCATGTCATTTTCACTACCCTTTGTTTTCACGTTAGCTCTATCTCATTCCACAGCCACGCACAGATCAGGGAAAATTAGAGGACCACCCCAGACACCACATTTGTAAGGGCCTGCCTTTAGGAAGGGGGAAAGTGGGCTAGCTTGCGGGGGAGAGAGTTGTTCCCACCTGATGCTAGGGCTTGTATAGCCTCCATCAGCCCCGGAATCGCTCTCACAGCACCTGAGCAACGTATGTGATCAGTCAGCACTTTCCACCTTCCTTATGGCTACATATGCTGATTAATTCTTCCTGGTATAGATGCTCATTTTAACAAGTCACTCTTTGTAAACAGGGCCGGGTGTAGGGCCCATTTCCTGCTCCACCCACTTTATTGAAGCCAAATACTCCATCTATATCCTTCCCGAGTTGTATCTCACAGTTATAGACAATAGGCACTGTGAGTCTTAAGCATGAATAGATTGACATAAAAGCATTCTCTCTTCCCTAAAAGGAAAAAAAAAAAAAAGTACACTTACTGGGTGATAATATGGCAGGAAGTCTGCTATATCATCTTTATAAACAGGGTACCGAGGTATAATTAATTATTCCACTTTAGCTCACAGATGCTTTCCCTCGTTTCCTGATTTTCGTTTTGTTTTGCGCGGCTCACGACAGACCAATCCATTTTTGCAGAGATCAGGCCCTGCAGCTCAGGGCCGACTCTCATAGATACTCTGAATCAGGTACAGAGATGAGCAGCTGGGAAGATGGGGGAGGCGATCAGGGAGGCAGGGAGACCTGAACGGATGAGTAACGGGGACCAGGAAGGAGGACAGAGGCTCCGTACATGATTAAACATGAATATGGGCCCTCTTGCCAACGGGATGCATCATCTTTATGCAACTGGAATGCCCCCTTTTCCCGCACCTCCCCTACACTACACAGAATGCTTTGACTGATTTTTATTGACAGCTCAGCATGTGCTATGACAGCAGTATCACACCGAGTAGAACAGATTGACAGTGTGGCAGATACCGCCATCGCTTTCCAATGCTTGTAGGCTTTCCGAGCAGGCCGTGGGCGTCCTGTGCACCTCACTCCTTTTCTAGCAGAGGCCAAGCGATGAAGACATTAACTGTGCACCTAAATGAGACTCCTAATGAAACAGAGCAGGACCCTGTGATCCCTTCCCCTAACCATGTCTTCTGCCTGCTTTTTGTCTGTGGAAAAACTTTAGCCAACAATTAAGTTTAATCAGAGAAGTGAGAAAATGCAGAAGCAAAAAATAAAAGCAGTCAAACAGGACAAAACAATAATAATTTATCAGTAAGCAAAGTTAAGGACCTTTAGCTCCTCCTCAATGGCTATAGATAATATTGTGAGCCATATCCTGTGAGCTGTGTGAAACCCCACTAGGTGAAGAAGTTATACATGATGACCAGACTGTAGGCATGACATAAGCTGCCACAATTCTGAGAACTGGCCTCAGAGAAATGGGAACAAACCGACCCTGGAACTGAAGACTAACTGTACTTAAAACAATCAAGATGACACTGGTCAGACCACTGATGACCAATTTCAAGATGACGGTCAGAGCTGACTGTGCTGTTTCTGCACGTAGCCCCCTCCCTCCGTCAATAAAAGCTATTGCCCCCTGATTGGGTGGGTGTGGGGAGTTGGCCTTCGGACAGGAGGCGTCCTCCCTCCCCCACCCCCTGGTCGCCGGCACCCAAAACAAAGTAAACTTTCCTTTCCACCAACCCTGCCTCTTTACTGGCTTTTGAGCGGTGAGCAGCTAGACCCCACTTCCGGTTACACTAACAGGAAAGGCAGAGAGAAAAAAATTATTTAAAAACATAATGTAGAGAACACAGATGTAGAGAACAAATGTATGGACACCAAGGGGGGAAAGTGGCGAGGGGAGGGTGGTGGTGGGATGAATTGGGAGATTGGGATTGACATGTATACACTAATATGTATAAAATGGATAACTAATGAGAACCTGCTGTATAAAAAAATAAATAAAATAAAATTCAAAAAAGACCCATAAGTGGCATTTTATGCGCCAGTTCAAATAAGGGGGAACCTAATCACTGTGAATGATAAACAAGCTTGTGAAAAACCCACTACTTATTAGCATGGCATGCTCCATGTGAAAAGAAATTTTCTAACGGTAAATATAGCAGAAGGCTACAATTACAAGCTTTCAATGATTGCAATCCATGGAAAAGCCATTTGGTGATAAATTGGAGAACAAAAGGAGATTATCACCTGTTTAAGCTGCCATTAATTCTATCAAGTTGTTTGCCTGGCAGTATCTAGGCTATGATGGAAAAGTTGAGAAAAACTCATTTTTCCCCTATCTAAATATTATGAATTGCAAGCATTCAATTTGAAAGATTTGTGGCTCTTTGGCAGAGAAGGATCTGCTTGACAACTACTAATTATACTTCATAGTAAATAATATTTATCATTTACTTAATTATTTTCATATTTAAATCCTTTCACAGATTTTGTTTCCTCGTATGGAATAGCGGTGCAACTTGACTGCATATAATGTTATGATATTTCTGTGAAACCAGCCCCAAGTAGTAAGCTTTCGTAAGAAAATTGGGGCCTTAATCTTATCTATATTACCAAGTGTTAACAAATCATTAGAATTTCCTTTTTCAGCACCTGCGGAGGGGGGCAGTATTGAGCAACTATCTGAGGAACACTGAACTGACTTTTTGGCAAAACACCCAGTTAACGCCAAAACTGTGCAAAAATACTTAGAAGAGGCAGAGATGTGAGGCAACAAGATCAGTGAGAGACGTACTCAATTAAAAAAAATACCTATCTCTCTCCCTGTCTGCCTACCTATCTATCAACAGGGTGAAAACAAAAGAGCAAGACAAATGAAATCAATATACTTAACACAGTTGTGAGTGTAAAGGTCTGAATATAGATTTTTTTAAAAAATTGTCTGTACGAGTTGGATATTTGACCTAGTGAGTACCTGTGTAGAAATTTATTCTAAGGATTTCACAGAAATCTAGGTACCATGTCATTAATTGGAATACTATTTGTAAAAAAAGAAAAACTTGGAAATAATCTGTTTCCAACAATAGGGCATTGTTTAAATAAGTGATATCATATGTTGAAATATTAAATAATTTTTAAATTTTCTAAACGAGGAATATTAGATCATGTGGGAAAGTGTCATGATAACATTAGGTGAAAATGTACTAGAAATAAAAATTTTATAAACAGTATATCTTAGCCTTATTAAATAATGCATGTATAAAATATATGCAAATATATGTTTATATACATATATATGCATACATAAGTGGGAAAATGCAAAAATGGAAAAGATAATATTTATCTCAAAGTTCTACAAGTGTATTTATTTTTTTCCTTTACATTTCCCTGTATTTTATAATTTTTCTACCATAAAATATTAATTTAATTACTATGCATTTTTGAACAACTCTATTTTTTAAAATTGTTTTTACATATAGAGTGGTCACGTGTTTGCTTAACAGAGTGCAAGTGAAACATAAAAGCTGTTTTTGTGCTTCTCATGATGCTTAAAAGACTAAAAGAAGTTCTGAGACCTCGAAGTCTACGTTGGCCACACAATTCCACACCTAGTCTGGGAGCTCATCATAAGACTATCAAGCAACTGGGTGAAAAAGATATTTGCTACAACACTGTTTATAACAGGAGAAACGTGGAACCAACATTAAGGTCTACCGAAAGGGGATTTATGAAATGAATGGTGGTACGGCCACTGCCTAGAGCTACAGCTATTCAAATGATCGTGTTCTGGGAACACAAATTCACCCGGGAGGGGCTGTCCTTGCAGGCTGTTTGCATCAAACAGGAAACGCTGGCGATGATGACGCTCCCGTTGGAGAACACCTCCCAGGGCATCAGATATACCTACCTGCCCTTCAACTTCCCCCACATCCAGGTAAGGCTGCACACCAAGTATCACCAGACTGTCCGGTTTTCAGGAGAAGCTGCAACATGCCTAGGCTTTTCCGATGTTGTGCAGGCCCGCGGGTGGGACTGGGGGGTGGGAAATAAAATGTCTACGGGCTGAATTTAACCAGTCTGCCACGAGTTTGCAAACTTTGATGCAGAACTAAATTTATAACTATGTAATAATGTCCAATGCTTACATTAAATTTTAAAACAGGGGTTTAAAACATTATGTTTTTATTTAGGCTAAACTATGTGTATATGTTAGTATGTTTGTGTGATGCTCACACAAATGAACATACACACAATATAGGGAGATAAAAAGCAGAGATGAATGGATCTGAAAGCGCTTTTCTTTGGGTGATGGGTTATTATGAATGACTTCAGGGTTTTTTTTCCCCATACTACTCTGTTATCTATATTCTATTATAGAAAATATTGTATATTTATACTATTCTGTATTTTTATTTTTGAAACAAACACACGCAGATTTTATGATATAAGAATTATACAATTATACTTAATAGAAATATAGATTTGCTTTTTTGCATGTTTTCTCATTCTGTCTCAAAAGGACCATGTCAGAAGCACTAGGTCCAGTTCTGAGCATTGCTCAGAACAAACATCAGTAAACAAGACGGGGAAGGGCCTAGACATACTTTCACAGGAGTTTTAGGAAAAAACACTAGATGTTCTCCTGAAGAAAAGAAGACTTCAGTTGTGTGATAGCGGACTACAAAGATGTGAAGTGCAAACATGGGTATTTGAAACTCAAATATTTTTCTCTGTAGTCCCATCAGGTCAAGCTAAGACCAAAGGGTGACATGCTTCAGGAAGGCAACTATAAGGAAGTGCTTTGTAGAAATTATAGTTGTTCGTATGCTGGATGACTTACTTAACTCACCAAGTAGAGCATTCAAGATACTAGGAGCGCTCAAACAGAGGCCAGATTACCAGAACTATTAAAGCATGAATCCTTACATTGGATGAGGTGATAAAACAGATGACGTCAACTTCTAAAATTGAGATCATATTTCCCTTTGAGTCCTAACACTATGATAATATCTTCTCAGTTATGGTATAAAGCAGGTAACTGATATGAGAAGGGTACTGAGTTTGAGGACATACTGACTGATTGATCCATTCCACAAATACTTTACTAAGGGACTATGCTAAGGGCCTGGGATCCCATGAAACAAAATGCCAGCAGAAGTCAATCTCTTTAATGAAACAAAGTATGTGGAAGACAAATCATCAAATGCTTACTTACAGTAAAGCATGCAGTGTATCCTGAAATAGGAAATATAGATGACTATATGTCCAGGGCTTGCCCCAAGAGCAAGTCTTCTTTAAATGGATTATTTTTCTTTTCTCTTTCTTTACCTTGTCTTCCCCACTTAGACCGCTATTCTCTGCTTCAGTGAAAGATATTTCTCCTTTCCACTTCTAGCCGAAAAAAACCCAAGTCTCAGGTGTCAATTTACTATGTAACTGTGGGTCCCTCTCTGTATTACAAAACAAGACTCAGGGGCCAGTGAGTTCTGATATCATGACCTCCAAAAGGGTCACAAGGGTTCTCTGAAAATTTCAATAGTTTTAGAGTCTTTTCTACATCTTTTCCAATGATTCAGCTATGGAGGTTTCTACATCTTGGGCCTAGAATTCCTTCTACTGAGTGGCGAGTCGATGTGCTTTTAGTGCTTATATCCTATAAGTTCTTTTAATTAGTGTCTTATAGCCTCCCAAAGTGTTTATATATATATATATATATATATATATATATGACTGGCCACCATTTAAAATGAAAAAAGTAATTTACATTGCTACTTATCCTCATTGAGTTGCCCATGTAAGAAGCAGAACTACACTGTCAGAGCATCCACTTCTGTAATACCTTAGCCATAGTATTTTAACATATATAGTAGTTCTCAATATTTACAGTGTATTGGAAGCACCATATTAGTCAGCGTACTCCAGAGAAACAGAACCAATAGGAGATATATAATAAATATAATGTAATGTATGTAATGGCTTTAACATATGTAATTGATATTAAACATATATTAAATATTAAATATACTTGTATATTAAATATAAGCTGGAAACTAGGAAATCCAGGGGTGTAGTTTTGAGAACTGACGTAAGCCACAGTCAGAGGGCAGGAGATCAGATCAAACACTCAGGCAGAGAGAGCAGATTCTCCTTTCCTCTGACTTCTTATTCTTTCGGGGCCCTCAACAGATTGGATGAGGCCCACCTACACTGGGGAGGGAAATCTGCTTTACTCCATCCACAAGTCAAATGCTAATCTCAGCTGGGAACACCCTCACAGACCCACCCAGAAATAATGTTTAGCAAAATATCTGTGTATCTCAAGATATAGTTGAGTTGACACTTAAAATTAACCATTACATTCTGCAAACCTTAAAATATACCAGTGCCTCAGTCCAACTCCCCAGAAATTCATATTTAACTGGTATAAATTACAGGCCGGGCTTTAAGATTATCAAACGCTCCCCAGGAGATTTTAATGAATCACCAAAAGTTAAGAACCATTAACGTCATAGAACATTTCTTTCTTGATGAGAAATCAAAATGCTTCTCACTTTTAGTGTTGATGCCCTGGGAGACATATTATCTACCTCTGTAAGGTGCCTCCAGAGTATCCCACTGTACCCCATGTAGTCAGTATTTTCAAACAGGCCCCTGCAAACGTGTGCGTCCAAGTCTGGTAAAAGTCAATCCAAATATTTTTCCCCAATATGGTAGCAGATGGGTAGAATTTCTTTTATGATCACCATGTTGTACGGTAGGCATAATTATTCCCATGTAGAGGGTGAACAGAGATTCAGAGAAAAATAGGGGTGCACATTGCCACAAAGCTAGCAAATATAAGAAATTAGGAGAAGGTCAAGTTTTCTGATCCGATTTAAATATGTAGTAGGTATCATTATTTTATTTATTCCACAGATACTACTGTCAGGGGTGAGGAGAAAAAAAGCAAATGAATAAAAACGTAGTCGGCCTATGAACGGGAAGATTAGCTAGCATCCTTCACACAAAAGACCTGATATGTATTCGGCCACTGGAGAGGTTTAGTCAGCTGTATTTACAGTCCCAGAAATGGAAAGAAGCATCATGACAAAAGGAAATTCGATGAATCCAGGAAAAAAAAACCACACCAAATTAAATAAATAATTCACAGGCAGAGCAAAGATTACAGAGTTGGCTCTGATAACAAAGTATCTAAAATAAGTGGTGATGTGTTTCTCCAACCACACAGGCTGCCAGTCCAGGTGCAAAGGAAAATAAAGAAAACTATTATAGATCTAGTAAAAGTTAAACAGACAATAAAAACCAACAGTGGAGATGAATTTTAAGTTGGTGATTCTTTGAACTATCCTCAGAAGATTTCATTTGCTGTTAACGCAAGGTCAAGACCATTTTAGAAGTAAAAGAACGTTTTTCTCCTTGCTAGCATTTAGACATAAATCCTCAAACTGTATTAAATCAAGATGCTTCTAGAATCGCAGAGCTAAAGATCATCAAGGATTCTTAAAGAACTATAGTCACGCCCTCATTTTACAGGTGAGGAAACCAAGGTGGTAAATGATTGTGTGATGGGCTTAAAGTCCACATGATTCCCATCAGTGGCCAAAACAAGATTAGAATGCAGGTCTCCCATTTCCTCTTCACTTAATTATGCATCGTTCTTTACTCATTTTGAGCACAACTAGTGCACTGCTGTTTGAAACCTGACCTTTCCAATGGCAGTCAAAATGCCATACTTTAATAGTGCTGCCATGGTCTTTGACCAGAATATTAAATAACCGGCGATCATGTTCTGAGCTTCTTTCCAGATGAATTATATGTTAAGCTCTATTTCAATATTGATTTGTAATATACTTTAAAGCATGTTGATCTTCCTCTGGTCTCTTCTTACAGTTCTGAGCTACATGAATGCTAGAGTTCCTAAAATTTGTGATTTTCTGAATGGCCATCTCTACTATGTCCACCAACCCAACAATAGTCACTGCTTGTTGCTAGACAGAAAAAAAAAAGTTAATGAATTTACAAGTGAAATCCTGTGTTCATTTTTTTTAATGAAAGACAGAAACCTATTTGATTTAGAAGCTAAACCCTAGAAGCATACATAGGGCTTAAAGAAATGTATGATTCTTCTATGGCATATTGGAGAATTCTTGTTTAATCAATGGAAGCACATTGTTAGTTTATTCAGGTCCCTAAAAAGGTGGAGGACCTCACTTAAAAGAAACAAGTGACTATGTTAGTTAATGGAAATAGAAATGCATTTCCAGCTTATTTATGGTTGTTCATTTCTATCCTGTACAGTGGTCTGTTTCTCAGGACATCAGTATAAAAGGCAAATTGACAGGTGAGAGGGTAAGTGGCATAATAAAAAAGTTAAAAGCATGGGCTACATGACATGGACAAGTTACTCAGCCTTTCCAATCTTCCATGTGCACATCTGTAAAACAGGGAATAAAACGTATTGCAAAGAGATATGCTTCTCCTCCCACCATGCTTTGGCCTTCACATGTTTGGGAGGCATAGGAGATCCAGTGCCTTTCCCCTCCATCCTATTCTTGGAAGAGGAATTGTTAATGTCATTGGTCAGTAACCAGAACATCTATGGAGCAATGGGTAGAATTATTACATTTGAAAGTGACAAACGCGTCACATGGTTCTGTCCCAGTAGCTCAGCTTATGATTCACAGAATAAGGCATGTTAGCTTAAGCTTGTCCCATGACCTAGTCATCTGTCATTTGGGGGCAAGAGAAAGAGAGAAGGAAAGCCTCACTTAGAATTCCAAAATGAAGTAACAGCGGCCAGCTCACTAGTAATAAATAATACTTTGGTCTTTTCTGATTACTATTTCTTATGTATGGAGCCCTTGGCAGGAAACTTAACCACCCACTTCAGAGGTCCGTTATGAAGTCCAATACGGTATATAGAGTGCACAGTGCAGTGCCTCATATGCAATAAGCTGTCAAATAATATTATCTAGATGACCTTGGATTTGCACTTAGATGTTTGTTATTAAATCAGTTCGCATGGGACTAGTATCCAGAGCCTCAGGATAAAGTAGATTCATGTGAGTTAATAAACAAAAAACTCTCTGAAATTCTAGATGGCAGGTCATGCTAACTCAGGTAAGTGGAAGCTGGTGGCTGGGCGTTCCCTCAGGACACGTGTTTTGATGGAATGAGGACTCAGGGTGTAGAAACCAGCTTGGCAGTGGATGGTAAACCATTGCCCAGCACATGCTGCCTCCTGTTAAGCAGAAGGCTCTCATGCAAATTGCTTTGTGAATCATTAGCTGTCAGCTACCCGCATCTCTCCTCCTGCAGCTGTTCTTTCTGATTTTGCCTGCAAACTTTTCATATTGGGCAGGCTCCCAAGCCAAACAAGCTGCCCTTCGACAGGCTTTGTTCCTGGGGGTGAGAAGTGAACCTCACAGATAAGTCAAAGTAAGGATGCACCATGGACTAATACACACTGAAGGAACAGACTCCTTTAAGCTAAGGTGGTGAATGCCTTTGAAAGTAATTTTCATGGCGGCTTCCCATGAGAATGTCAGCCAGGCTCCAGAAGTTATATGCTGCAATTTTTAAATCATCTGCCTCTGTAGACTTCTAAAGCTTCTATCAGCTAAGAAGTATCTTTTTAAAAAAAGAAAATATTTTTATACAGTTTTAAAGACTACTTTCCATTTATTACAAAATATTGGCTATATTCCCCCTGTTGTATAATATATCCTTGAGCCTACTTTACACCCAATAGTTTGTACTTCCCACTCCCCAATTCCAACTCTTAAATTGCCTTTCCCCCTCCCCCACTGGCAATTACTAGTTTGTTCTCTATATCTGTGAGTCTGCTTCTTTTATGTTATATTCACGTTTGTTTTATTTCTTAGATTCCACATATAAGCGATATCATACAGTATTTATCTTTCTCTGACTTATTTCTCTTAGAATAATGCCCTCCAAGTCCATCCATGTTGCTGCAAATGGCAAAATTAATTTCATTCTTTTTTATGGCTGAGTAGTATTTATATATATATATATGTATGTAAATAGATATATATAAATTTAAATTATATATATATATATATATATGTATATATATATAAAATCTTCTTTATCCATTGATCTGTTGATGGACATTCAGGTTGCTTCCATGTCTTGGCAATCGTAAATAACGCTGCTATGATGCTATGAACATTGGGATGCGTGTATCTTTTTGAATTATAGTTTTGTCTGGATATATGCCCAGGAGTGGGATTGCTGGATCATATGGTAATTCTATTTTTAGTTTTCTGAGGGACCTCCGTACTGTTTTCCACAGTGGCTGTACCAATTTATTACATTCCCACCAGAGGAATGTGTGGGAAATCTCTGTACCTTGTGCTCAGTTTTACTGTGAACCTAAAACTTACTTAATTAATTAATTCCCAGCAGCATCACCAAATAAGACCATGCATTTTTTTAAAACTCTTTTTTTTTTGCGGTACGCGGGCCTCTCACTGTTGTGCCCTCTCCCGCTGCGGAGCACAGGCTCCGGACGCTCAGGCTCAGCGGCCATGGCTCACGGGCCCAGCCGCTCCGCGGCATGTGGGATCTTCCCGGACCGGGACACGAACCCGCGTCCCCTGCATCGGCAGGCGGACTCTCCACCACTGCGCCACCAGGGAAGCCCTTGAAAAAAATCTTTTTTTAAGGCAGAGTAAATATTTGCTGAATAAAATGAGAAACTCTATCTTGATTGGATGGATTAAATCAGCAGAAACTAAGCTTCACCTGTGATTTTAGCAGCTGAACTGGTGGAGAAATTCAAAGCAGAACAGGCACAAGTCCTCTCTGAACAAGGTAAGGTACAAGAAGAGGAAGGATGGATGTTGTAGGCAAATCATAACACTCTGTCATGGCTAAATATAATATCAGGAATTAAATAACTTGAAATCATATAAAACTTTCCTTTATTCGTATGCCCCCTCCCGCATAAAGCTGAAGGTGAGCACAAACCTAAATCAAGCAGGCAGAGGCTCCCCCTATCTTATATCTGAAATCAAGATTTTAACGTGTTTTCTTCAGAATCCCTTTTGCCTGGGTGCAGAAGAAAAAGTAGCTGATCAGTGCACCCAAAGGTAAAATGAAAAATAGTAAAAGAAAGTTTTTCTACATTTTTGAATTTAAAATCTGAAATATATTTCTTTAACACTCTCATTTATACCCATGTACCTTAAAAACCAAAATTAACATTAAATTGTATTAGAGCAGAGGAGCAAAAATTTCCAGCCAATCAAAAGGTTAAGTGGTGCCTGATACACTGTTTGAATAAAGTTACGAATCCATATCCAGGCTCAGCTAGAAAATTAAAGTGTGCTGTGATCACTTGGTACGAAGAGGGGTCATGGCAATTGATTTTATTTATACACACTTTCGTACATAATAATTTATCAAATTTGTCCTATGCCACTTTCCATGCTTATTTAATCCTCATTTAATCTCTACCAAATGAATACTGTGAAACATGTTTAATCATTATTCCCATTTCCAAGATGTGTAAACTGAGGCAGGAAGTATGGTACATCAAAATTCAGAAATTTTGTCACTGCAAATATCTCCAGGTCTAGCTCTTTAACCTGTATAATAGTCTTTTTCTCTTTTCCTTGCCGTGTGAACCTTTCATCTTCTCCCACTGTCAAATTCAAGTTTTAACTCTAACCTCTCTTGACCTCCGCTATCCACTGATCTTCTCTAGGATGCCTTCTGGCTTCCTAGAGAAGCTTCACCATTCTTAGCAGAGTACTTGAGATCTAGCAGGTGCTTTGTTAAGTGAATGAGTTAATAAACATATAAGAGAGCATTAAAATTGCCATTTAAGGGGTGGAGAAACAGCCTCTGAAAGATTAAGTAACTTCCTTCATGCAAAGGGTACAAGCTGGAATTCAGATTCTAAAGCCCAAGTGATCATCCTCAGAATAATCTAAGTTATCTTCATTGGGATAGAATATGCTCAGTCTGTATCCCTCACTAGACTCTAAGGAACAAGAAGGCAGTACTAGGTACCTAATGCACTTCATTTGGGGTACATTTTTCATTTATGCAAAAATACTTGTGTAAAGATAGACTAAAGCCTTAAGCTTTCCCTGCTGGATTGCCTGCTCAACTGTGAGTACTCCTGTGATGAAAACTCGCCTAACTCACTGAATGACCTTGACCAAGCAGCTTTCCTTTACAGCCTCCATTTTCTTTTCTGTAAACTACTGTTGACAGGACGTGTTCCCCCTGCCTCATAGAAATGCGTTTATAAAGCACTTTGGAAAGCATGAAGCTTTCTTCAAAAGCAAGCAAGTATTTTAAATGTCATTATTATAGGACTCCTTAAAAGGAGCCTTTTTATGGTGAGAAGAAACCTTAGCTTATCAATTGTGCAACTCAACCACAGAAAATTTAAGGCAGAACATGCATGACACAATAATAATTCCAAATAAATCCTTCTAATACTTAAGCAAAGAGAAGTCAAAATTCTTCTCTGGACTATTTTGATTTAATACAAAGGGCATCCCTTTAGAAGTTATGGAAGTCCAGATACAGAGCCTCAAGCTCTAGACTGCAATGCAACATTTGTTTCTGAACTTCTGCTGCCAGCCTTGCTAACAGTTCAGTTGCAGTGTAATATATTACTGCATTTCATTTCTAGGCAAGAACATTATTTACTCACAGGAGAAATACTTTCCTGAGGCAAGACTGTCTTTGGAAACTTTCAAGGACATTTGAGAAATCCTTCAGCCCAAGCCACAAAATTATGAGCATGCTTTTGTGCCTCTCTGTTCCCAAGGCACCATTTTAAAAAAATCTTTTATTTAAGTTTACTGCAAGCATCGATCTTCCCTTTCCAAAAAAGGCAGCAATTAACACAACTTCATTGATCTCCAGTTTTCCTAGGTGTCATTTCATAATGCATATATTTTAAGCAGTTCACATCATCATTTTCATCGCTTTCAACATTTTCCATGTTGTCTCCCTACCTGAATTGTGACTTTTTGTATGGAAAGTTTTATTTATCACTTGCATCTTACTTTGCATAAATCTGAAATCAACATTCACTATTACTTAATTATTTTTATTTTCTTCAGTATGTTTCTAACTTAGCAAGCCATGGGTAAAAATGCCATGTAACAACGATATGTACTATTTACATAGAACCCATGTAGTGAACATACTCCTAATCTCTTACCAAATCCTCACCAGAACCCTATAAAGTAGGTACTATTAACCTTGTCATTTGATAGATGAGAAAACTGAGGCATAAACTGGTTAAGTAACCTGCCTGAGGTCAGATAGCTAGTGATTACTTTCCCCATCACCGCCATTATTAAGTTAATGCGTCCTTCCCATCTCAGTTCAAATGGCACTAACACAAAAAAGCCTTTCTTTGACCTCTTGAAAATACCGGGTCTCGTTGCTTTTATAACATCATATGTTTATTATTCATTTCACATATTTGTGTGATTAATTATATTTGAACGTATTCTTCCTAAGGGTAACTCTAGTCCAGCTGTGCTTTCCAAAGTATGAAATCCATGACTACATGGGCTATGTCTGTTTTGCTTATCACTGTACTTTCAGTATTTGGTGCATGGTAAGTACCCAGGAAATGTGCTGGATGGATGAATACAGGTCTTTGTACGAACAAATAAATAAATGACTGGATCAATAAGTTTGGTTGATCATAACATAAACAACAGTGCCATGTTAAACTTTTTCTCTGGGTCTATACACAAACTCTACTCAGACAGGGTTCCTGTTTGCTGTCTACACCGCCAGGTGGAAGAGAAAAAAGCCAATCAAGGTCTGACTTTGTCATTATGTGTACAGGCTGAAGCTGATGCGTTAGGTTGAGAGACAGGGTGATTTAGGAATAATTTTACTTCTGGCTGAACTATATATAGAACCAAGTCTTACATAATAAAAAAATAAAATCTACTTTTAATACGTTTGTGTGAAGAATGAAATAGGAGCATCAAGCCCATTAATTGTGATATTTAATTATATTGTCCCATTGCCACATTCATTTCCATGAATTTGGATGCCTTTAGGTCAAGCTAACCCAAGCATTTACACCACCATGATAAATAATGAAATATCAATGGATACACAGAAAGAAAATTTCCCAAATTTAGCAGAGAACACATTAGGATGAACTTGTAAATTTAACATTCAAGTTCATTGGTGCGCAGAGAACCAAGTGACTTTTGTTAAAGTAGGAAACTTTATGACTATGTGAGGAGATGAACATTGAGAAAGTGCTCCCTATTTTAAAACCAGGACATTAGAAATATTTTAATGAATCTATTTTTTGCATATCTGCCATCTAGGTGACAGTAAAACTCAATATTTATACATCAGATTTTTAAAACACTGTGCATATATACTGTATATACTGCTACAGAATGTAAGTTGCCCCAAAATCTCCAAGATACAATATGGGATCAAACAAACAAACAGAATGACAAGAAAAACCAACTGTAATATTTTGACACCTCCTAATTATTAAATAATTATGTTTAGAGAAATAAAAATTAAAAAATTGTGCTCTGAAGAGTATTTAAAATATGAATGAACCTTCAAGATAGCAGAGGAGTAAGACATGGAGATCACCTTCCTCCCCACAAATACATCACAAATACATCTACATGTGGAACAACTCCTACAGAACACCTACTGAACGCTGGCAGAAGACCTCAGACTAACCAAAAGGCAAGAAACTCCCCACGTACCTGGGTAGGGCAAAAGAAAAAAGAAAAAACAGAGACAAAAGAATAGGGACAGGACCGGCACCTCCGGGAGGGAGCTGTGAAGGAGGAAAGGTTTCCACACACTAGGAAGGCCCTTCACTGGTAGAGACAGGGAGCAGTGGGGGGGAAGCTTTGGAGACACGGAGGACAGCACAGCAACAGGGGTGCGGAGGGCAAAGCAGAGAGCATCCCACACAGGTCGGTGTCGACCAGCACTCACCAGCCTCAGAGGCTTGTCTGCTCACCTGCCAGGGCAGGTTGGGGGCTGGGAACTGAGGCTCGGGCTTCAGAGGTGAGATCCCAGGGAGAGGACTGGGGTTGGCTGCGTGAACACAGCCTGAAGGGGGCTAGTGTGCCACAGCTAGCTGGGAGGGAGTCCAGGAAAATGTCTGGATCTGCCTAAGAGGCAAGATACCACTGTTTCGGGGTGCGCAAGGAGAGGGGATTAAGAGCACTGCCGAAACGAGCGCCAGAGATAGGCGCGAGCCGTGGCTATCAGCGCGGACCCCAGAGACAGGCATGAGATGCTAAGGCTGCTGCTGCCACCACCAAGAATCCTGTCTGAAAGCACAGGTCACTGTCCACACCTCCCCTCCCGGGAGCCTGTGCAGCCTGCCACTGCCAGGGTCCTGTGATCCAGGGACAAATTCCGCAGGAGAACGCATGGCACGCCTCAGGCTGGTGTAATGGCACGCCGGCCTCTGCCGCAGCAGGCTCGCCCCGCACTCCGTATCCCTCCCTCCCCCCGGCCTGAGTGAGCCAGAGCCCCCGAAGCAGCTGCTCCTTTAACCCTGTCCTGTCTGGGTGAAGAAAAGACACCCTCAGGAGACCTACACGCAGAGGTGGGGCAAATCCAAAGCTGAACCCCAGGAGCTGTGTGAACAAAAAAGAGAAAGGGAAATCTCTCCCAGCAGTGGATTACCTGAATAGACGATGAATCATCCCAAAATTGAGGTGGTGTACTTTGTGTGATTTTGTCTGTATAGCTTTGCTTATACCATTTGTCCTACGGTTCTGTCTGTCCATCTTTTGTTTTTTTTGCTTTGTAGTATAGTTTATAGTGCTTGTTATCATTGGTGGATTTCTCTTTTGGTTTGGTTGCTCTCTTCTTTCTTTCTTTCTTTTTTTTAATTACTTTTTATTTTTTTTAATTTTTAATATTTTTTGTTTTTCATTTTAATAACTTTATTATATTTATTTTTCTCCTTCTTTCTTTTTTTCTCCCTTTTGTTCTGAGCCGTGTGGCTGACAGGGTCTTGGTGCTCTGAAGGGTGTCAGGCCTGCGCCTCTGAGGCAGGAGAGCCGAGTTCAGGACATTGGTCCACGAGAGATGCCCCTGGCACCACGTGATATCAAATGGTGAAAGCTCTCCCAGAGATCTCCATCTCAGTGCTAACATCCAGCTCCACTCCATGACCAGCAAGCTACAGTGCAGAAAACCCTATGCCAAACAACTAGCAAGAGAGGAACACAACCCCACCCATTAGCACACAGGCTGCCTAAAATCATAATAAGGTCACAGTACCCCAAAACACACCACAGGATGTGGTCCTGCCCACCAGACAGACAAGATGCAGCCTCATCCACCAGAACACAGGCACCACTCCCATCCACCAGGAAGCCTACACAACCCACTGAACCTAACGTAGCCACTGGGGGCAGACACCAAAAACAGCAGGAACTACGAACCTGCAGCCTGCAAAAAGGAGACCCCAAACACAGTAAGTTAAGCAAAATGAGAATATAGAGAAATACACAGCAGATGAAGGAACAAGGAAAAAACTCACCAGACCAAAAAAATGAAGAGAAAATAGGCAGTCCACCTGAAAAAGAACTCAGAGTAATGATAGTAAAGATGAGCCAAAAGCTTGGAAATAGAATGGAGAAGATACAAGAAACGTTTAACAAGGACCTAGAAGAACTAAAGAGCAAACAAACAATGATGAACAAAACAATAAATGAAATTAAAAATTCTCTGGAAGGAATCAATAGCAGAATAACTGAGGCAGAAGAACAGAAAAGTGACCTGGAAAATAAAATGGTAGAAATAACTACTGCAGAGCAGAATAAAGAAAAAAGAATGAAAAGAACTGAGGACAGTCTCCGAGACCTCTGGGACAAGATTAAACGCACCAACATTCGAATTATAGGGGTCCCAGAAGAAGAAGAGAAAAAGAAAGAGACTGAGAAAATATTTGAGGAGAATGCAGTTGAAAACTTCCCTTATACGGGAAAGGAAATAGTCAATCAAGTCCAGGAAGCGCAGAATGCCATACAGGAAATATCCAAGGAGAAACATGCCAAGATATATATTAATCAAACTATCAAAAATTAAATACAAAGAAAAAATATTAAAATAAGCAAGGGAAAAACAACAAATAACATACAAGGGAATCCCCATAAGGTTAACAGCTGACCGTTCAGCAGAAACTCCACAAGCCAGAAGGGAGTGGCAAGACATATTTAAAGTGATGGAAGGGAAAAACCTACAACAAAGATAATTCTACCCAGCAAGGATCTCATTCAGATTTGGCGGAGAAATTAAAAACTTTACAGATAAGCCAAAGCTAAGAGAATTCAGCACCACAAAACCAGCTTTACTACAAATGCTAAAAGAAATTCCCTAGATAGGAAACACAAGAGAAGTAAAAAACCTCCAATAACAAACCCAAAACTATTAAGAAAATGGTAATAGGAACATACATATCAATAACTACCTTAAATGTAAATGGATTAAATGCTCCAACCAAAGGACATAGACTGGCTGAATGGATACAAAAACAAGACCCGTATATATGCTGTCTACAAAGGAACCACTTCAGACACATACTAGGGACACATACAGACTGAAAGTGAGGGGATGGAAAAAGATATTCCATGCAAATGGACATCAAAGGCAAGCTGGAATAGCATTTCTGATATCAGACAAAATAGACTTTAAAATAAAGACTATTACAAGAGACAAAGAAGGACACTACATAATGATCAAGGGATCAATCCAAGAAGAAGATATAACAATTGTAAATACTTATGCACCTAACATAGGAGCACCTCAATACATAAGACAAATGCTATCAGCCATAAAAGGGGAAATCGACAGTAACACATTCATAGTAGGGGACTTTAACACCCCACTTTCACCAAAGGACAGATCATCCAAAATGAAAATAAATAAGGAAACACAAGTTTTAAATGACACATTAAACAAGGTGGACTTAATTGATATTTATAGGACATTCCATCCATAAACAACAGAATACACTTTCCTCTCAAGTGCTCATGGAACATTCTCCAGGATAGATCATACCTTGACTTGTCACAAGTCAAGCCTTGGTAAATGTAAGAAAATTAAAATCATATCAAGTATCTATTCTGACCATAATGCTACAAGACTAGATATCAATTACAGGAAAAAAAACTGCAAAAAATACAAAAACATGAAGGCTAAACAATATGCTACTAAACAAACAAGAGATCACTGAAGAAATCAAAGAGGAAATCAAAAAATACTTAGAAATGAATGACAATGAAAACACCATGATGCAAAACCGACGGGATGCTGCAAAAGCAGTTGTAAGAGGGAAGTTTGTAGCAATACAAGCCTACCTCAAGAAAGAAGAAACAACTCAAATAAACAATTTAACCTTACACTTAAAGCAAATAGGGAAAGAAGAACAAAAAAAACCCCAAAGTTAGCAGAAGGAAAGAAATCATAAAGATCAGATCAGAAATAAATGAAAAACAAATGAAGGACACGAGAGCAAAAAATCAATAAAACTAAAAGCTGGTTCTTTGAGAAGATAAACAAAATTGATAAACCATTAACCAGACTCATCAGGGAAAAAAGGAAGAAGACTCAAATCAATAGAATTAGAAATGAAAAAGGAGAAGTAACAACAGACACCGTAGAAATACAAAGGATCATGAGAGATCACTACTAGCAACTCTATACCAATAAAATGGACAAGCTGGATAAAATGGACAAATTCGGGTTTCCCTGGTGGCGCAGTGGTTGAGTGTCTGCCTGCCGACGCAGGGGACGCGGGTTCGTGCCCCAGTCCGGGAAGATCCCACATGCCGTGGAGCAGCTGGGCCCGTGAGCCATGGCCGCTGAGCCTGCGCGTCTGGAGCCTGTGCCCCGCAATGGGAGAGGCCACAACAGTGAGAGGCCCGCGGACCGCAAAAAAAAAAAAAAAA
>RJWK010009957.1:0-33938 GCA_004363435.1 Platanista minor
GAAAACTGCACTGTCACAAAAAGCTCAAAACTTCCCTTTCAACCTTTCCCTTGTAATTAGTTGGTGCAGCTGGAGGGGAAGAGCTCTCCGTGAGTTAGAACTTGTTGGACCCCAGTCCTCAGAACTTTTATTTTTTTTGTAACATCTTTATTGGAGTATAATTGCTTTACAATGGTGTGTTAGTTTCTGCTTTTTTTTTTTTTTTTTTTTTTGCGGTATGCGGGCCTCTCACTGCTGTGGCCTCTCCGGTGGCGGAGCACAGGCTCCGGATGCACAGGCTCAGCGGCCATGGCTCACGGGCCCAGCCGCTCCCGCGGCATGTGGGATCTTCCCGGACTGGGGCACGAACCCGCGTCCCCTGCATCGGCAGGCGGACTCTCAACCACTGCGCCACCAGGGAAGCCCAGTTTCTGCTTTATAACAAAGTGAATCATCTATACATATAGATATGTCCCCCATATCCCCTCCCTCTTGCGTCTCCCTCCCTCCCTCCCTATCCCACCCCTCTAGGCGGTCACAAAGCACCGAGCTGATCTCCCTGTGCTATGCGCTGCTTCCCACTAGCGGTCTGTTTTACGTTTCGTAGCGTATATATGTCCATGCCGCTTTCTTTGTTTAAGACTTGCTCAAGTGTTTGGGGAAAGCTTAATTCTCATAGGGCTCCTCTTCCTTTTCTGTCTTTTTTTGTTTTAATTCCCTGCCTGGAGGGGGCTTGTGAAGAGTTGGAAACTTTCTAGTGTCCTGGCCAAGAAGCCTTTTCCTGAGGGCTGGCCTGGAGATGCTGGCAAGAACTTGGTTGAAGCAGGTTTCTCTCCACAGTGATTTGGGGGCTGACTTTGCAAAGGTCTTGAGGAGGAGCAGTGGAGGAGGAGGGAGGGTGGCCAGGGTCCAAGAGAGGCAAGTGCAGTCTGCCTCTTTTAAGGACCCTTGTGATTGCATTTTGGGTCCTCTCAGATAAGCCAGGACAATCTCCGCGTCTCAAGATTACTGGCTTCCATCTATAAAATCCCCTTTGCCATATAAGGGGATGTATTCACAGGATGCAGGGATAAGGACATGGACATCCCTGGGGGGGTGGGGCATTATTCAGTCTACCGCACGGATGGTTTGTGCTTCTAGAACAGTCGTCCTACCTGCCTGTGCATTGTACCAGTAAACAAAACTCCCCCTTACCAAACATGGACTCTGGGCTTGGAGCTGGACCAAAAGCTCTGTGAGGAGCACCTTGCTAACTCCTCATAACCCTTTCTGCTGCTGGTGCTATTATTTTTATTCTCATTTTACAGTGATGAAACTAAAGCCTGAGATTTCAGTGACTTGCACGAGGTCACACAGGGAGTAAGTCAAGGACCTGAGATTTGAACTCAGGTCTGTTTGGTTCCAAGATCATTCTCTTCCACATCCCACTCTCCTGGGTATGGTAGCCAGCCCCTAAGAAAGACCCCATTGGTCCTTGCTCATTCCCTTATGTAGACCCCTCCCACATTGCACCGGGATGAAAGAGACCACCATGAAAGTGAGAGTGTGTGTCTTCTGAGGTTAGGGCATCAAAGTCATTGTAGCCATGCTCTCTCTTGGACACTCGTACTGGGGAACTAGACATCATGCCACGAGTGCTCTCAAGCAGCGCCGTGAAGAGGTCCATATGGTGAGTAACTGAGGCCCCCCGCCACCAGCCTGCACCAAGTTGGCTGCCACGTGCCTGAGCCACCTTGGAAGTGGAACCCCCAGCCCCTATCAGGCCCTCAGATGACCGCAGCCCCAGCTGACATCTTGACTGCAACTTCATGAGAGACCCAGAGTTCAAACCTCCCAGCTACGATACTCTCAGAAACTATGAGAAAATAAACTTTTCTTTAGCCACTATTTCTTGAAGAAATTTGTTACACATCTATTTATGACTAATACAAGGCACAAGTTCTAGAAAGGTGGGCAGGTTTTGCTCTGACCTCTAGCTATGCAAAGGAGGTGCTGGTCAGACCTTGACCCTCTGAAGCCTGTGTTCCATTCCAGCTGGTTAGCGCCTAGCCCTGGAGTGAAGAACCCAACAATTCCAGGATATTCCCCATTCCTGAGCCACTTCCCAAAAAGAGCAGAAAGAGTGTTCATCTATTATCCTACTGCTCTAAAACTACCCATGGCTCCCTAACGCCCATAAATGGTTCTCTCAAGCCTAAACTCCTGAGTCTGGCATTTCGCCTCCCCATCTCCCTTATATCACAGCCCTTCTGGTCTCATTTTTCACTGATCCTCAGGCTGCCCCTTCAGGCCTGGTTGGACCAAGGTGTTCACTGCTACAATCTCTTCTTGGTTACTGGCTTGTACTGCTCTCCCCGCATCAGTTGCAAAGGAATGAACAAATCCAGACTGAGGATCTGTGAGGTACTAGGAGCCAAAGAGGGATGCTCTTTATGTGCAGTGTCTCTATTTGCACGAGGCATTTTTACAGAGAAGGAAACTGAAGTGAAATGAACTGCCCAAAGTCCCAGGGGAGGTAAGTGATGGAATCTACTGACAGAGTCAGGCCCACTCAGCCCTGTGGCTCTAAGTTCAGTGTTTTTCCGCTATACAGTATTGCATCTGACTCACATTTCTATGGAATTTTACAGTTCATAAAGCCCCTGCCTATGATAATCTTTATTGAGTTCCACAACAACCCAGGGTGATAGAGAGAGCAGAAACTGCTCACCCCATTTCACAGATGATAAACTTCACAGGGGGTAGAGGATTTGTCCTCATGGGGACAAGGGTCAGAGCTGTGATTCCAATTTAATCTCTGTCTCCAGACCCACTGCTCTTTCCGCTGGCTTCCCTTTGTGCCTTTCCCTAAACCTACCAGAGATTTTTGCGTATCATTGATACTCAATGTGTATTTGTTGGCTGATTGATTAATTTTGTAAGGTATTCTTTAGTAAATGGTGCAAAAAGGGGTCTGGAGTCTGGAGACTGACTTTAAAACAAGAACTTAAAAAGCTCTGGCAGAAAGGTATGAGGGCAGATTCCAGAAGAAAGGCTGAGAGTAGTTACACAATGTTGAACAAAGGAGGTGTGGGATTAATTCTGCGAGGGAATCTCTAAGAATGACCCATCCTTGCCTGGGTCTAGGAAAGTACTGTTTATTTTTAGGGGCAGGGGGATGGACAAAATGAGCCATGGAGGGTCCAGATAGTCCAGCATCCATGAATCTTGTGTGGATGTCATTGTCATCTGAGTCACTGAACCAGAGCAAAGAGGAGGAAGATGGTGTCAAGTTCTTTGTTGGGGACTTCTCATCCCCTGAGCTGTTCTACAAAGAGACTCTTTGAGGACAACTCATACAGGATCAGGTTCCGTGGGCTTGTGAGGACTCACAGGCTGTCCCACCCATGCAGAGTCCTTAGATATCCTGAGATACTCCAGTGGGCACTCAGTGAGTATCTACTGAATGATTGCATGAATGTCACATAAATGGATAAATGGATAGCTGGGGTTTTTCTCCTGTCTCTCCAGGGTTCTCACAATGTTTCACCCTGTCCTGGACACCCATTCTGGTTCCAACTGTTCTTCCTCTGGCTTCCTTCTGCCCTCTAACCACACTCTAACCAAACCCAGTGGACTCTTGTCTTGGCTTCTGTGGACATAATCCAGGACTGGTCACCCCCAGCCTGTAATCATCAGGACCTGGCCTTGTTTTTTTTTTTTTTAAACAGTAGGGTCGTTTTTTTTTGCTTTTTTTAAAAATAATATTTATTTATTTAGTTTGGCTGCGCCAGGTCTTAGTTGTGGCACATGGGATCTTCGTTGTGGCATGTGGGATCTTTTAGTTGCAGTATGTGGACTTCTTAGTTGTGGCATGCATGTGGGATCTAGTTCCCCGACCAGGGATCGAACCTGGGCATTGGGAGCACATAGTCTTACCTGGTGGACCACCAGGGAAGTCCCTTGACCTGGTTTTTTTAAGCACCTTTTTGTTTGGAGTCAGAACCTACTTTTCATAAGAGATGTAAAGAGACTCAAGTGCAGCCAGAAAGCAGCCTTGAACACCTGGCTGTCTGGGGCTAAGTCTCCCTTTCAGAGTCCTCTCTGGGGGTGTGTGTGAGTGAGGGAGCCATTCCCCAGATCACAGTGGCCTCCATCTGGGGGCCAAGAGACACGGCTGACTCAGGATCTGCCACACAAGAGCCAACACATATGACCTTGAACAAGTTCTTCGTGCTCTGGGCCCTGGGTTCCTCACTGTGAATAAGGTGGTTGGAATATTCATTCTGTCATCCACTCAACAGCTGTTTCCTGAACACCTATTACATGCCAGACTTTGATGACATGGTGGTAAACACGATACAGTTTCTGCGGTCATGGAGCATATATACAGGGGGAGTCAGACAAAAGCCAAGGGAAGGAGTGAGTGACTGGGGAGCAGATGTAATGTCAGATAGATGGGTGTGGGGAAGGTAGGTGCAGCGGGGTGAGTGGGAGGTGACTGATGGGGGCCTGCCTTAGGTAAGGTGGTCATGGGAGGCATTTCCTAAGAGGTGACATTTGAGCAGGGACATGAAGAAAGGAGGAGCAAGGCCAGGCATGTCTCTGAAGGAGTGGATCCTCAGAAAAGGAACAGCAAGTGCACAGACCTTTGGAGGGAATCTGTTTGGTGTATTTAAGAAGCAGCAAGGACAGGTGGGGACAGAGTGCAAAGAAGGCCACATGGTAAGGACCTTGGATTGTCTCCTGAGTGATTGGGGCAGCCATGGGGCCCTGGGAGCAAGGGACTGGCATGCTCTGACGTGGGTGTTAAAAGAATAAGTTGATGCTGAGTTATCCGACTCGGGCTACTCTCAGTCCCAGGCTAAGTGGATCTGGCTTGGTGTGGGGGGAGGAAAGATAGACCCAAAACGAGGTCCTGCCTGAGAGGCAGACTTCATGAGCTGTGCCAGGACAGACCGAGGGAACCTGCCTGCCCATGCCTCATCCTGTTCTTGTTCCCCAGCTGCAGCCCAGCTGTACCTCGCTGGTGTACAGGAACACAGAGCTGGCTGACAGATGAACCTGCACCCCACAAACCATAGGCCATGGCGGGTGCTGGGTTGGGGTGTGGGATACTAACTTAAGGATTAGATGTTTGGGGTCTCAACCACTCCCCAATGATATGTTCTTCTCTCTTTAGAAAAATCCTTCCTCTTTTCCCCCTTTTTCCCTCCAGTTTCCCCCATCTCCATCTTTATTCTTCCAGTCTGTTCCCTTTTCTTCTTTATCTATAACCACCCCCCAAAGACTGAATAACATCTCCTAGAAGATGAGGGCTTATTAAGTAAAACCTAATAAGATGGGCTCCCTGGCCCATCAAAAAGCTAGGACACTTGCCTTCGGTCTCAAAACTAGAAAGTTGTAGAGTCTGTACTTGAAGTCAGGGAGTATGATTCCGGAATCCTCTAAAACCTCCTAGTAGGTCCCAGGGAATCCCATGTTGTCATAAGACCAAGGATGCAGGTACACTTGGAAGACAGGGAAGGCACTCTTGGCAGACAGGGAAGGGAGCGCTGGTCCAGCAGCAGATGGGGGCGAGGCGATCAGGGAAGTCTTCACAGAGAAGCGGATGTTTGAAATAGGGTTTGAAAGATGAATCGGATTTTGCCAGACAGAGAAAAAGATGTATGTGGGAGAATGTGAGGAAAGGCTCAAAGCAAGGAGGCTGGGAAAATCCATGGTGTGTTTGGGGAGTGACTAGTCAATTATCTAAATTAAACACCAAAAGAGATTACCTTAGTGGGAAAATCAGACACACTGTTTGTTTGAACAAATCTGATAGTTTTTGTTTTGTTTTCAAGCAACTGTCACTAAACAAACAGAATAAATACAGAAAATTTTCAGGTAATAAATGAGATTGAATATTTATATTATGTTCAGGTCAAAGGGTAAATATAATGAGGGGAGAAGGGAGGAGAAGATTGAGCTCAGGGACAGGGAATTTCCTGTTTAGACAGAATAGTGTCTGGTCAGTTGGCGACATTTGATCCTGAGAGGAAAAAAAAAAGAAGTCTGGGAAAACTGGTGGAAAGGATCCAAAACACTCCACTCTATTGGAAAACCATTTCTCAAGTCTCCTACTCCCTTTTCCTAGAAATGGTTCATTTTGTTTAGAGTATTAAGTGAAGAAAGGATTTAAAGGGAAGAAATTCTGATTCATAATAATAACACGACACCTTTCTCCCAATTTCCCTCCCTTGCTGGAGGGAAATTGCATCATTAATTCCTCAGCTCATTCCCGCCTCTTTTGCCCCCAAACTATTCCCCTGGCACAACCTGGAGAGAAAGAGGTAGCCCTGGCACAGCTTCTGTGACTGGCATGGTGCTCCAGTGGGATCCGCTGGGATGTGCAGGCCTTGACTTCTAGGACTTGGGTCCCAAGGCTCTGCTGTCTTTGTTCTGTCCACCCCAAGCCTTCAAAAGAACACTTAGATATCTGTCTACTTGACCCCAGTGGGACCTCACCCAGCCATACTAGAAATCAAGCAGTATCCACCTTCTCTAAAAATCTTCAGAAAAGAAAATACCACGACCTTCTTTGAAAGTGTATCTAAGCACCAGTAGAGCGAGGAGGTGCTTGATACCTAACTCAAATCTCTTCAGCTGTAGTGAGCCCCATTCTTTCGGGTCTTGTTTCCAGCTGGCACAAAGAGCAGCTATTTTGTCTCCATCACGTCAAAGAACCCCAGAACCTTCCCTTAACTGGCCAATTTTTAAAGCTAATTTGTTAGATCTTCCATCTTGCAAAAGAGAAAGCTAGACTTTTCTAAAGCTGACAGAAGAGAAATTCTTGCATCCCATCTGCTGGTGGAGGTGGATCCACTGAGTCCACAATTCTTTGGTGAGTACTCACTGAATGCAGAGCCCTGTCCTGGGTATCGCAGACGATAGCAATCAATTATGACAGCTCTCTGTCGTGAAGGAGCTTTTGGGAGAAGATAAAGCATGTATCCACAAAAAGCTAAACATCAACGTAAGAGTTAAATGTCAGTACAAGATAACCATGGATAGTATCATGAGGGAGAGTATTATTATATTAATTCAAATAATAATAGCTAATATTTATTGACCGCTTGTTATGTGCAAGGCCAGTCCTGAGTCTCTTGTATTCATTCACTGATTTCATCCTTACTACTCCCTTCTGAGGTAAGAACAATTACCTTGTTTTAGAAAGGACAAAACAGAATCATAGAAATATTGAAAGACTTGCCTAAGATCACAGAGTTAGTAAATGGATGAATCCACACTGTGAACCCAGATTATTTAATAACAGAGTATGAATGATTAAGTTCCAACAGGGAGAAAATACAATTTTTATCATGATGAGACACTGGGCAGATTCTGATACATGTCTGGGAGGGTCTATGGAGAAGGTGGAAGGGGTTTTGCACATCAAACTCTCTGTGACTGGCAGAGCTACTGTGCTTTCTTCAACTTTAGTAGGACCAAAGATTCAATTGTCAATGTATCATAGTGATACCTGGATGGTTCCCGAGGCAGAGTAGGTGGAGAGAGCTGGGGGGTGGTCAGGGGACAGAGGCAGAGGCCTGGATCAGCCTGACTTGTTATGTGTCCTTGGACAAGTCACTTTCCCTGTGGGCTTTGTTCCCATCTGGAAAATGAAAGGGTGTTGGACTCAATCTCTTAGGTCCTGTCCAGCTCTAAATGCTAGTTGTTATGCTTCTTCTAGAGACAGCTACTATACGGAACATAAATGGTTCAGCCCAGCCCAGCGCTGGGTACATCTTATGCCAAGTGTTCAAGAAATGGGTGTCAATTTGGTTGAGTTTCTTCGGGAGTGTTGAGGGGGCACCCCTTGGGGCTGGAGCAAATGGGCAAGACAGATGTCACAGAGGAGATGGAACTGGGGTGCAGAATACGTGGGGGAGGTAGCTGAGGTCACCCTTTCCTGCCCTAGAGATGTGGCTCTATGTGTCTAAGTTATTGCACTGACAATTGTCTCTAATCATTGCATCACATACGATGTGCTCAGTTGCAAATAACAGAGAATTTCCCTGAAATCTGCTTTACCATGAAGGGGATGTTTTAGCTTGCATAATCAAGAAGCCTAACTGAGTGGTGGACTTCAGGCATGACTCAATCAGGGTGCCAGCTCTCTGTGGTTCTCTCAGTTCTGCCCTCTAAGTGTTGGCTTTGTCTTCAGGTTACTTTTCTCATGGTTGCCAGATGGCAGTGTACAGCAGCCGTGGCTACATACTCCTTGCTCTTGTCCGCCCTCAACCAATAAAGTAGAGTCCTGTGCAGGACTGGTGACATCATTTGTGGGGCCCAGTGTGAAGGAAAATGTGGGCATCTTGCTCGACAATTATTGAGAATTTCAAGAAGGCAAAACCAGAACATTACAACAATTATGGAACCTTAGTAAGTGCAGAGCACTGTGTGACTGTATAGGTCACATGCACATGAGGTTGGTCTTGGTCCTGTGCTTAGTCTTATTGGACCAAATTGAACTAATCACTGTGATTCCCAGAAGGATCCCATGAGCTGTTTGGCTTATTTGGGTTATTGCTCATTCATGGACCAATTCTTTCTCTTTTAATTTAATTTTTGTTTTATATTGGAGCATAGTTGATTTACAATGTTGTGTTAGTTTCAGGTGTAGAGCAAAGTGATTCAGCTATACATATACATATATCCATTCTTTTTCAGATTCTTTTTCCATATAGATTATTACAGAATATTGAGTGGAGTTTCCTGTGCTATACACTAGGTCCTTGTTGATTATCTATTTTACATGTTGTAGTGTGTATCTGCTAATCCCAAGCTCTGAATTTATCCCTCCCCTTTTTCCCCTTTGGTAACCATAACTTTGTTTGCTATGTCTGTGGGTCTATTTCTCTTTTGTAAGTAAGTTCATTTATGCCATATTTTAGATTCCACATAAAAGTGATCTCATATGGTATTTTCTTTCTCTATCTGACTTACTTCACTTAGTATGATAATCTCTAGATTATCCACCCATGTTGCTGCAAATGGCGTTATTTCATTCTTTTTTATGACTGAATAATATTCCATTGTATATATATGTACCATATCTTCTTTATCCATTCATCTGTTGATGAACATTTATGTTGCTTCCATGTCTTGGCTATTGTAAATAGTGCTGCAATGAACATTGGGGTGCATGTATCTTTTCAAATTGTGGCTTTTTCTCCAGATATATGCCCAGGAGTGGGATTGCTCGATCATATGGTAACTCTATTTTTAGTTTTTTAAGGAAACTCCATACTGTTCTCCACAGTGGCTGTACCAGTTTACATTCCCACCAACAGTGCAAGAGGGTTCCCTTTTCTCCACACCCTCTCCAGCAATTATTGTTTGTAGACTTTTTGATGATGGCCATTCTGACTGGTGTGAGGTAATACCCCATTGCAGTGTTGTTGTTTTTTTTAAATTAAATTAAATTAAATTTTATTTTTTAGGTAAGAAGTAGATTTTTTAGAGAGAAACACACTCCACTCCACAGACAGAGTGTGGGTCACCTCAGAAGGCAGGCCCAAAATATGGCATGGTTAGTTTTTAACCTCATTGTAGTTTTGACTTGCATTTCTCTAATAATTAGCAATGTTGAGTATCTTTTCATGTGCTTTATGGCCATCTGTTTGTCTTATTTGGAGAAATGTCTATTTAGATCTTTTGCCCATTTTTTGACTGGGTTGTTTGTTTTTTGATGTTGAGCTGCATGAACTGCTTGTATATTTTGGAAATTAATCCCTTGTTGGTCCCTTTGTTTACAAATGTTTTCTCCCATTCTGTAGGTAGTCTTTTCCTTTTGTTTATCATTTCCTTTGCTGTGCAATGTGGACCAATTCTTATGATAAGTTGGATGGAATTATCTGATTGGCTCAGACCAATCAGGGCTCATTTTTGGAGTTCAGGTTGGGTCATGCTCCACCCAAACTACAAGTGCTACCAAAACAAAGGAGAGGCAGCCACAAATCAACACAGTTATGTATCAGTGGCTCTGTGCCTGGTTTCAGAATGGGTAGATCACATAGTATCTTCCCACCAGACAAGCATCTGAAATGAGCTCCCATCTCAAGAAGTAGCCTTGCTGTTTTCTCCTCCCTCCCTCTTGTCCAGAGCAAATTATCCATCCCTCTGGTGAGTGGAGAAGAACATAGATTTCAGGCAGTGTGGAATTAGGGAAAGAACTCTGAATTTGCACTTCTAGGTGTCTATCTAAAGGAATGAAATCAGTATCTTGAAGGGATATCTGCACTCCCCTGTTCACTGTGGCATTGTTCACAATAGCCAAGGTACGGAAAGAACAACAAGTGTCTGTCAAGAGATGAATGGATAAAGAAAATGAGTATATTTACAATGGAATATTATTCAGCTTTAAAAAAGAAGGAACTTCTGCCATTTGCAATAATGTGGATGAACTTAGAGAACATTATGCTAAATGAAATAAGCCAGACACAGAAAGACAATGCGTGCATAATATCACTTATATGTGGAATCTAAAAATGTAGACCTAGAGAAATAGAGAGTAGAATGGTGGTTTCCAGGGGCTGGGGGGTAGGGGAAATGGGGAGATATTGGTCAAGAGGCATGAAATTTCAGTTATGAATAAGTTCTGGGGATCTAATGTGTAGCATGGTGACTATAGTTAATAATATTGCATTATATATTTGAAATTTGCTAACAGAATAGATCTTAAGTATTCTCACCACACACACACACCCACGCACATGCACAAATGCTAACATGTGAAGGGATGGATATGTTAAATAGCTTGATTGTGGTAATTATTACATAATGTCTAATTATATCAAAATACCACATTGTATACCTTAAATTTTTTTGTTAATCATACCTCAGTAAAATTGGGGAAAAAATGATGATTCTATGTGAGCTACTTGCACGCAGATTTGAGATCAGTGTTACTTCAGTGAATGAATGTGACCACCACACTGTGAAAGTTGTAAATAGTGTTTAAACATACGTGTATGAAAGCTGTTTCTAATACTAAGAAAAAAAAGATTGGGATTAACCTGTCCACTTGATTCCTTACTAGGTACGTCATCTTGAACCCATAACCTTATTTCACTATCACTGTGTTTTTTTTTTTTTTTCCCACACCGGGCGGCATATGGAATCTTAGTTCCCCGACCAGGGATTGAACCCGCAGCCCTTCAGTGGAAGCGTGGAGTCTTAACCTCTGGACTGCCAAGGAAGTCCCACTATCACTATTTTCTTGGCTTTGAAGAAAAATAATGCCAGCCTTACCTTCTTCAGAGGGCTGTTGTGACAATTGAATGAGAGTGCATAAGTGAAAACGCTTTTCAATCTGGTCAGGATGATATGTATGAAAAGGATTGCTGCTATTTATTCTAAAGTTTGTGGGTTTTAACATCTTGAAGGCTTAACATGCAAGTCTCTTCCAGATTTTAAATAGGAAATAGAAGAATGGCTAGTAGAAAGATAAATTGGGCAGGGCAATTTGGGAAGGTCATGAAAAGACTCTTGAGCTTTAAAAATTAGGAGAAAGGTGATTGGTATTAGAGCTAGAGAATAGAATTTCTTGTCCCAAACAATAATTTCAGAGGCAAATCATCCTAGTTTCTTACTGATAATGTAAAATCACCTCTTGGTCTCCCCCACTGGGTCTCCACCCCATCATCTCCCCCTCCCATTACCATTCTGCTTTCCTCACCCTCTAGCCCCCGCTCCCCACAAATAATTCTCAAGCTGTTCCTACTACCTCTCCAATCACTCTTCTGGTGCTTTGGTTCCGATATCTTCTAGGCAACTTGGAAGGGATCACCAATCATGGGTCATCAGTCCTTGATAGTTGAGGGTAAAGAGAATGGAATTAAGTTCCAGCAGGTTCCCAGGGCCCAGGCCTCTGGTTCATGCCTTCCTCCAACCTGAGATTTCAGCATCCATCATTCTTGACAGCTGCTTGCACGGGGAGGCCTCTTCCAAATCTGTAAATCCCAGGTGCTCCAACAGGGAGGGCAACTTGCCTGCAGCCTATCAACACATCTAGATATCATCTATCTTGACATAAACACCTGCAACACTGAAGGCACATCTGCACATGAATTAGACGTTACCCGTCCAAACTAAAGTTGGTTATTCCAACAGCTCACCCCATTGTGTCCCCTTCTGCCCCACCCCAGCACACCAAAAATGAAACAGCATGATTTCATACTTTCTCACATAAAAAAATTACACTAATGGGCAATATCAACCCTTCCACATTCCCTTGGTTGTCCTGAAACTTTGCTTCTTGTAGATGTGGAAACAACTAAAGATGTTACTTTGCTCCCTCTCCTATTTCTAGACAATGTTCCATTCAAATAATCTCAGGAACAGGTTTGTATATGATTTTCTTTTGAAATTACCATAGAAGGAGACGTCATAGTGTCCTTTGGTTGCCCATTCCAGTGCTTTGCATTCTGACAGTTTGGTAAATCTTAGTGACTATGAGGACATATGTATTGGCTGCTCGGCATCCATTTTCTCTTTCTTTTTTTTTTTTTTTTCTGAAAACACCACCCTAATTTCAAACGGTGGAATTACCCATGGGTGCAGTCTTCGTCTCAGTAAAATTCTGTCCTGGTCTAACCAAGAGGTGGGTCCATGCCCCAAGCTATGCAGTGGATTTTCTCTCCTGGGACTTAGTTGAGATGAGCAAGCAGGATGAGCCACACTGGTGGAGCCCATACTGGAGGAGCTCCTGGCAGGCTGGGCTTCCTTCCTACCCCACACATGCCCTGACCTATTCTGGACCAAGCCTTTCTAAACCTGGCCGCCAGCTTTTCCTCTGATCTTGTGAGCCACCTATGTTGGCCCCCAAAGTAATCCCCGATCCCCAGGTGAGTTGTTTTTGTTTGTGTGGTTCAGCTGGTTTTTCGTTTGCTTTTTTGTTTTTCTTTGAGTCTGCCAGTGTGAATTCTGTTTTCACCTAACCAAAGAAACTTATCTAACTTCATAATGCATATACTTTCCCTGGACAAGAATATTCACACTCATGGCTCCAATATACAATCAATATAGTAGAATTTAAAAATCTGATTTGAAGTCCCTGATCCTTTCCGCATTTCCTGATCGATAAATTCACTTTGACTAGGCTTCTCCACCAGGGTGTACATAGCCATGCCTCATATACAAAACCTATAAGTTTCTTCAACAGAGCTTTTTTTGTTTTTTGCATGTACCAGATACGAATCACCACGCTAAGTACTATGGACTTAATAGCAGGCCCTTTCCTTAAGGACCCATGGTTTAGTGTGTGGCTTAGAGAAGTAAACACTTCATTCCATATGGTGTGCTCAGTGCTGTGCAGAGAGAACAAGGGAGGGTCCTAACGCCAGCTAAAGGCTTCAGGAAAGGCTTGCTCAAGGTGATAATATCTGGGTAGAATCTAAAGGTGAATTGGAGTTAGCCAGGTAACTAGGGGAATGGGAGTTAGATCTGACTGTCACTGGTTCTCATGGCCTTGTTTACTTGTTTATCCTCCGAAATGACCTCACTTCCTGCTGGAATGTAAGTAACACCATGAGAGTGGTGAGCTCATCTGTCGGTTCACTTCCTGTATCCCAGGAAGAGAGCCTGGCACATTGTAGATGCTAAAATAGTTCTACATAAACATGTTCTGAATATGAGACATCTCCTGAGGTGGGTGCCGGGGCCCTGCTTTTCTCACCTCGTGCTGCACTGGGTGACACTGGGGGACACTTGGGGACACTGGATGCTATCAGTTGTTAGAACATGCTGTGCTGTTCCAGGCTCTGGGCCTTTGCACACGAGGCCTGTGGTGCTGTCTTCTCTCTGCCTGACCGGTCTCTGTCCTTTCACAGCCAAGCATGGGGTTCTCCATCACCTCCCTCTGTACCCTTGTCCTAACCCCACTCTCCCACCTCCCCTCCCTGGCCCCCGCAGGACCCTCTCCAGCCTGCTGTCACGGTGCTTCCTGCCAAGGCTGCTAGATTTAATAACTACAAACACAGGCCGTCTAGTTAAGTTTGAATTTTAGATAAACAACAGTTTTTTTTTTTAAAAGTATAAGTATGCCCCACGTAGTATTTGGACATACTTGTACTCTAAAATTATTCCTTGTTTATCTGAAATTCAGCTTTCACTGGGCGTCCTGTACTTTATCTGACAGCCAGACTTTCCAAACTGGGTTTTGGCCACTGATTTTCCTGTTCCTCCCTGTTCCCATCATTGTAAGACATTTCTTCTCCCATCTCTCCACTGAGCCCTGTGACCCACTTGCTGTCCCTCAGGCCCCAGACTGCTACCTGTGAGGTCAGCCTCTTGACCACTCGGCAGAACCGGACAGGGGTCCATGTCACCTGTGGGACATGGACTGCCTCTCTGCAGACCCCCTGCCAGGAGCCCTGGGGCACAGCTGTGCGTGGAGGCCAGATTTTAAAAGGGCCCTTTCTTCTGGTTCATCACTGGGGATGATTTTTCCTTCCTGCTTCCTCCCTTCTGTCACCGCCTCCAAACTCAAGAACTTCAGGAATGAGCAGTAGCTCCGCTGTTGGGATGGGGCTGGTCTAATGACAAGATAACAGTGACTGCTGACACTACTAACAGTATTGGGTGTGTCATAGGTTCTGGACACTTTACTGAACGCTTCCTAAAATCATCTCCCCTAATACGCATGAGAACCTTAGGAGGTGGGTTACTTGTATCCCCATTATACAGATTATTATCATCCCCATCATGCAGATGGAGAAACTGAGCTTAGAGAGGTTACTTACGGGATCCAAGTAGTACAGTTGTGAATCAGGGGGTGGGACGGGGGCCAGGCACTCTCAGCCAGAGACCACCCTCGCCCCGGCTCTACCCTTTTTTCCCCTGGCGCTGTGCCAGGACCCGGCTGAGGAATACGGTGGGGTATCTTTGTGCCACCCCCATCCTACCCATACAGTGGGTTAGCGTTCTCTGGACTGTGACTCTGGATATATATAAATTCTTATTATTTTTGCCTGCTTTCTCTGCTTTCTCACTCTTTATATACCCCATTCTTCCTCCCTCAGTAATGACCTGCCCAGCGCTTTCCCAAGCCCTGCTAAGAAATCTTGGAAGCCTCACCCGGAATAGACCCTGCCTCCCCAAGCCCCTTGCAGGCCCAGAGCCGTGCTAGGTAGGTGTGCCTTCTGAAGGTGCAGCTTGAGTGGGAGCTCTGGGTACTCTCTCCCTTAGCCCTGTCAGCTGTTGGGCAGCCGGGGCCATTCCATCCAGGTGGCTTGAGCTCCTGACCTCGCTCTGTGTACCTGGAGCCTTGGGTGGTCCTCCAGCTCTCCAGTGAGAATCCACCCACATTTCATGTTTTCAGCCTTTGCTCATTGCCAGGGCCATTTCTACCTGGAGCTCAGGTGTGACTCTCACACAAATCCTGAGTCCCCTGTCTCCTCCCACCTGCCACTTTACCAGCAACAGTAATCACAGGATCGTAGTGTCAGCCTTAGATCAGATTTCAGTGAGAGATCGTCTGATCTGACTTTCTCATTTTCCAGATGAGGAATTGGAGGCCTAAGAAAGATTAGACAGTTAGTCAAGTTCAGAGTTAGCAGTGATTTTTCCCTTTTGAAAACTGAAGACATGAACCGAGTATCCTGGAGGGCATCGGCGGGTGGCTTTGGGTTATTCCATTGAGAGGCTGTAGCCCCAATGGACGTGAGCAACGGCAGAGTGGAGTCTCATGAATGTTATGGCTTGGTTATCAACCAGGCTTTGTGTCCTAGGATAATTCAGGACATCTGTCCCTCGTGGGATGGACATTTCCAGAGGCGTTTGCTTAGTATCTTTCCAAGGGTCCGTTACTAGAAGAGGCTCTTTGGGGAACCAGGGAGATGTGGTCGGATGGAGGTTGGACGGTTGCCCGATGCCGAGCGGGTGGGAAGGATTTGCCCTTGGACAGGGGAGGGGGATGAGAAAATCCCTGAAGTCCCAACGAACACCCAGATTCTACAAACTCTGTAAGCTGGGACTCAAACCCAGGCCTGGAGGTGTCTTGTTATTTCATTATTTGTTTTTCAGCGAGGGCATGCTGCGTCTGCCTAGGCCATTAGGGCCATCAAAGGTCACAGTGGCCCTCCTTCGACCTCTTCACCCCTGCAAGGCTGACGGAAGTCTATCACGATGAGAAATATTTGCAGGGAGGTAAATCCGTTCTCTCTGGACCCCATGCTTTGGTTTCACATGCTTAAGAGTTAGGAAGTCCTCCCAAACGTTCTCCCCGGGGGCGGCTTTCCTTCTTCCCTTCTTTGTAGGTCATTGGTGAAAATGAAAATCATATTAATTGATTTGTTAAACATTTCCTGAGCCTTACCGGGTAACACCACATGCTAAACTAAGGGGTTATCGAGATGGACAAGTCAGAGCTCACATGTGCTTTCAGCTGCAACTGTCCACAGGCTGCCAGGCCCGGATGCCAAGTTTCTGATTCAGGGCCCTTGGCATCCCCCTCCTCTCACACTGAAATACGGGATTCAGTTACAGCCATGGCCTCCCGACAGGATTTGCTTACATTTGGGGATTACCATACCCCCAATTCCCTTTTCTCTGGGGACTGTTCTCTGGAGCATAGTTACATCCAGGTGTTGGTGGGCAGTGAGGTGACTTCAGAGTCCGAGAGATTTTCCCTTCCCTCCTCGCAAGTCCCAGCCAGCTTGCTGATGAGACATCTCTCTCCTTCCTTTTAGGAATTTGCTACTCATTAAAATGTAAATCCTTCTAAAGAGAGGTCTTGCTTATGCTCTGATCAGTTGCAACTGATGTTGATGTAGTTGGTGATGAAATAAGGTCTTTTTCTCATTTTCATATAATTACAAAAGTTATTCCTGATCACTGAAGAGAAATGGAAATATCTAGAAAATGTGCAAATAAGGAAACGAAAAATCACCCATGTTCTTATAACCCAGAGACAACTGTGGTTGAGGTTTTGTTCTAGTTTCTAGCAGGCATATTGCTTAGTTTACTGAGAGGCTAAAAGCAAAATCTCTGAGCAAGAGGCTAAGCCAGTTATTAGCCTTGTGTTCTTAGCACAAATGCTAATGACTAAGCTTTTTCTGCCTCAGTTGCCTCATCTGTAAAATGGGGATCATTGTGGTGGCTACTCTATAAGGCTGTTGTGAAGATTTAGTAAGTTGATACGTGTAAAGTGCTTAGGGCACTGCCTGGTATATATAGTAAGTGCTCAAGAAATGATAATTGTTAGTATTATTATGATGATTGTCATTATTGTTTTGTAACACACACATAACTAAGCCTCCCTGGGCTGCCTCCGTGGTTCTTGTTCTGTGCTATCTGGAGGCCAATCCCTGTAGTCCCTGGACTCATCCAATTCCAACTCCTAAATCATTACTGAGTGATGTAGATTCTTCTAGAATTTCTTGGGAGATGATGGAGAGGTTTACATCACACTATGCAGCAAATTCTCCCTCTCCCCATGCACTTTAAACATCTGTGAGCTTTCTCCAAAGTTTTAATCCTGGTGGAAATTGTCCCATCCTCGCTTCTCTGTCTTTCCCAAGAAACTCATCCTCAGCTTCTCCAGCCACCTGGCACTTAAATCCTCCCACCACCGCCTCAAAATCTCATCAGCTTACAAAGCTAGCAGCTGCACTCAGCAGAACCAAAGAGCCAAATCCTGACCAAGCGCACCCGCCGGGCTTCATTTTATCTAGCCATGGGTGGGTCAATTTACGCACATGGACACACTCAGAGCAATGTGCCTAGGTAGACTGCCCCCCCCCCCCCAAACAGGAATCTTTCTTCTTACACTGTTTGGTGTCTTGCTTTTTTTTTCACTTGCTAATATATTGTGAGCACTTCCTATTACATGATGGCACATCCATGGGGCAAAATATTATATGGTCATTAAAAATATTTTTAGAGGTTCTTTTATGCAGGTTTCTTGTTTTTTTTTGTTTTTGTTTTTTAATAGGGAGGAGGCTGCAGGCTGCAGGCACTGGAGGTAATAAGAGGCTAACCATGAGGGCTGCCAGTAAGTCAGCTTCCATGCCCACGCTCACAGCCCTCTAGAAGCTGGCTTATACACACCTGCTTTGCCATCATTATTCCCTTCCTGAATGCTCTCAAGACCATGGATTGGAACATGTTTTTGTAGCTTTCTAGCAATGCCTCTTCCTTCCCCTCTGCCTGTCTTACCTCTTCTACCCACCCTTAAAGATGGGGGCTCCACAGGGTTTTCCCTGGGTCATCTCTCAACTCCCGTCTGTATGGTCCCACAGGCACCTCCCCTATCACAGAGCCTTCAGCCATCATTCACATACCTAATATCTTTTCCCTCAGCCGCAGACCTCTGCATGGAGTCCTGACCTCTCTGCTTGGCTTTCTCCCAGGCCCCAGTCAACATGTCCAAAGTGGAATTCATAATTTCTGCCCGACGCTTGCTCCCCGTCTGGTTCTCTGTTTCAGTCAATGGCATCCTCTTCACCTACTCCTCAAGCTGGAGGCCATCTCTATGCTGTCTTTCCCCCTTCCTTCCACGTCCAATCATTTTAGTCAGTATTTCATAAAATTTTACGTATTCAATCAAAACTACTATCCTTTATTTCAAAGTTGTGTTCTTCCCATGTCTTTGATGTCAAAATACTTAGAAAAAAATGAGAGGTAGGAGGAGATGGTAGATGGCAGCGGTTTTTGTCTGTTTGTATGTTTTCAGTATCAGTGATGGAAATACTGTTGATTGCTACTGAAACCCAGACTCCTTCCTTTTCCCCAACAGAATCCAGTTTTGTTCAGGTTTCCACTCTATCCCCTGCTTGAGAGGGCAATTCTGATCAGTCTAAGGCAGCAATTCTCAGTGTGTCCATGAGACCCTTCCAGGGGGGTCTGGGAGGTCAAAACTATTTTTATTCTACTCCATTATTTGCCTTTTTCACTCTCATTCTTTTTTTTTTTTTTTTTTTTTTTTTTGCGTTACGCGGGCCTCTCACTGTTGTGGCCTCTCCCGTTTGCGGAGCACAGGCTCCGGACGAGCAGGCACAGTGGCCATGGCTCACGGGCCTAGCCGCTCCATGGCATGTGGGATCTTCCCAGACCGGGGCACGAACCCGTGTCCCCTGCATCGGCAGGCGGACTCTCAACCACTGCGCCACCAGGGAAACCCCACTCTCATTCTTTTATGAGTATACACTGGATTTTTCCAGAGGCTGTCATGTGATATTGCAACAGATTGAATGCAGAAGCAGATATGAGAACCCAGCTGTCTTCTATTAAACTAGAAATTTAAGAGATTTGCAAAAATGTGGAACACTGCCACACTTCTCACTAAACTTTAACAAGAATGGCTATTTTTTATAACAAGTTATGTTAACATGTAATGTGTTTATTATTGTTACTTTAAAATACATTGACAAATAAATATTAAAAAAAAATTTCCTGCATTAATTTATAACACAATACACATCAATAGGTATAATCCACCTAAATGAAAGCTCTCTGGTGTCCATTTTTAGAATATTAAAGGGGTCTCAGGTAGAAAAATTTGAAAACCAATGGTCTAATCTGGTGACAGCTATTGCTTACATAAGTGACCCAAATTAGCCCAATCAGATTAGATCATGGAAAGATTTATATTCCATGTCTGGGGCAGGGATTTCTCTGCTTTCTCTTGTTGGATGTGAATGCTTTTTGTCTCCATTGCCACTGGTAGGATGTCACAATGCTGCTGATGTGACCTTGTATGAAGCCACTCTCTGCTCTTCCAGTGACATAAGAAGATAAATCTCTATACTGCTGGATCCAGTTTGAGTTGGATTCTTCATTATTCACCTCTGAAAGCCCCTTAACTGATATAGCACTTACCAATAATACCCATATCATTCTACACCCAGTTCTGGTGTGTGTGTGGGTTTTCCAATGCCGCCAATTAACCAAATTCTGATACTACCTGGAGATAGCATCACATCCCACAGGTTAAGGGCTTAATTCCACAAAACTGTCCTCTTTGCCCACTCCCTGCTCCCACTTCAGATGCCAGTGCGCCTGTGCTTCTGACTGATGGGCTATGGATTGGAGGTTCCAGTGGCTCCTCCTTAGGTTCAACTAATTTGCTAGAGCAGCTCACAGAACTCAGACAAACATCTTACTTACTAAATCACTGGTTGATTATAAAAAGATATCAGGAGCAGACAGATGGAAAAGATGCACAAGGCAAGGTAAGGGGAAATGTCTTGGAGCTTCCATGCCCTTTCCATGCGATCCTCTCCCTGCAGCAAAATGAGGTTGGTTTTCACCACCTTCAAAGCTCTTTGAACTGGGTCCTTTTGGGTTTATATGGAGGCTTCTTTATGTAGGCACGATTGATTCCATCATTGTCCATTGGTGATTGATTCAACTTCCAGCCTTTCTCAATTCCCCTGAGGCCAAGGGGAAGGGACTAAAAGTTCCAACCCCCTAATCATGTGGTTGGTTCTCCAGGCAACCGGTCCCCATCCGTAGGTGCTTTCCAAAAGTCACCTCATTAACATAACAAAAGACATCTTTATGGCTCTTATCCCTTAGGAAATTTCAAGGGTTTTAGGAGCTCTGTGCCAGAAACATGGACAAAGACCAAATATATATTTCTTTTTTTTTTTTTGCGGTACGCGGGCCTCTCACCGTTGTGGCCTCTCCCGTTGCGGAGCACAGGCTCCCGGCGCGCAGGCTCAGCGGCCATGGCTCACGGTCCCAGCCGCTCCGCGGCATGGGAGATCTTCCCGGACCGGGGCACGAACCCGCGTCCCCTGCATCGGCAGGCGGACTCTCAACCACTGCGCCACTAGGGAAGCCCTGTATTTCTCATTATAAATCTCAATGTCACAGTTAGACAATGAGGAGTTGGCAGCCCCCCTGTTGGCCCTAAACTTTGGAGGACATTTTACTGTTCTGTATAATCTATAGACCACCATATTAGATGATCCTCAGATCTTCCTCTGAGCCCGAGGAGCCACCTAGAAGGAAGAATGGGGCTGAGAAAGATGGGGTAGCAGAGAACTCAAGCTGCACAACATTGAAGGTTCGTCACATATAGATGTTCTAGTTCAGAGTGAGAGACGCTAGAAATAGGGTTGCCATGGAAACCATAGACCTGGTGTGTCCTTTGAGAGCCAGACTCCTTGAGGCGACATCTTTTTCCCTTCCATATTCCCTAGCCCCCACTCCTCCCTCCTCTAGCTCTCTTCTTTGTAAACCGAACTGTCAACATCTGCTTGGGTGAACTGACTCGGTGACAGCTGGGAAAGTTTGCTCCACTGCCTGATGAGGGGTAGATTAAACTTCACAGCCCTGAGAGAGGAGAGCATTTTCTACCCTGGATATCCATACCACCAAACTGAGAACAAAAAAAGGATGGATGGGGCAAGAGGCACCTGAGGCATCTGTGGCACCTGGGTGACTGTCCGCAGTACTTTCTCCTTCTGTTGGCAGTTGTACTAGTCTCTATTTTGTCACTTTATTCAGGACTTTCAAAGGATCTTGCAGATAAGTTTGGGTGAAATGGGTGGGATGAAAACATGGTAGAGAAATTAGTTCCCATACCTTTGAAATGAGCATTCTTGCCTGTTTAAAATTAGCTTGGTGTCAAGGGGCAATAATCGATGCCTTTCTTAACAGGACGCTCTCTAGCCACAGCAGATATTCCCTGGGAGTGTGGGAATGACTATATGCAAATTTACAGGTACTTCAAAGTGAGTTTGTACAAAAAAAAAGCTGGAAAACATTTGTCTGATTTTTATTTTCTTTTTGGTGGGCAGCAAAGTGGGAAAGAAAGCAGGAAAAGAGCTTGCTGGCTTAAAAGGACAAATTGGACTTTTCTCTAATAAACTGCAAGTAGGATACTCAAGGTCTTTCTTGTTAGAAAGAGATCAAAGCTGGATAGAAGCTCCTTGCACTTTCTTGTTAAAAAATAAAAAACTGCTACCAAGACACAAAGCACACTAGACTTGGGATAAGCCCTGGGGAGACTTTATGTCCAAGTTAGGATAATCAAAAAGAGTTTAATTTACTCAACTCTGGAATAAAACCAAGGTTGCGTTCAGCAATATTTGAAACCAGATAAAGGTCAGCGAATGAGATGCCCAGTTGTGTTTAAATGTTTTCTTCTATTTATTCATGTCTTACGTTGTACTCTAAATCACTCACCTCCCTTTTTTAAGTAAAAAAAAGATAATCGTCATGCCTAATCATTTTATCATAGCTCTTAACTTTTAAAAAAGCATAAGGAATGAAAAAAGCATTTCCTAATCTTCAGTATTCTCTTTTTTACTCTCAGGGGTCCTTAAAGCCAAAGAGAGTGTCTGTTAGTGAATTAGAGTGAAACCACAGGATAATTACTTTCTGGGCTACCAACGCAACATGAGTTGCTTTCTGTTGTGAGAAAGCTGAAAAGTTGCCACAAAATTAAACCAATTAAGATAACAAGGGGAGGAGAAAATTAAATTTATTTCCATGTGATTTAACTTATTAATCTCTCAGGGGTGAAGGATTCCCTGCTGTTGACCTCCAGGTTTTAACCCATGAGCCACTTTTGTTCTCAAGATGTACTTGGGATTTAATTCATACCCCAAAGGCTGGGCCTTTTTAGTTGACTCAAATGCCTCTGACCTTTAAGAAGTAGGTTTGAGGAATGAGAGTCAGGGAACAAGTTAGTCAGTCAACAAATTTGTTTAGAGCCCCTACTGGGTGTCAAGCATGTCCTACAGTCTGGCAATTCAGTGTGAACAAGTCAGAACTCCTGACCTCCAAAACCTTATGCTCTAATGGGGGGAAAACAGATATAAACACACAAACAAATAAAGCAATAAAATAATTGATAAGTATTACAAAGAAGACAGAAGAGGGAAATGTGATAGAAAGTCTCTTCCCAGCAGATAGGACAGCAAGTGTAAAGGCCCTAGGGCAGGGTTACACTTGGTGTGTTTGAGAGAAAGAAGTCCTGCATGACTGAGGGCTAGGGGGAGACAGAATGTAGTGTTATACCATCTCTTCCTTTACTGCTTCATCATGGCCTATGCAGCTAAAACCTTCCAAACTGTTCTCTACCTGGTAAGTGGGAAAGCTTACTATAAAGACAAATGCCTGGGAGGGATTTGTTGAATTTCATGCCAGGTCCTACTGCTGGTGCTAGCCAAAGGCTAGGGAAACTGGTGTCTTCCTTCTCAGCAGCTTAGGGAATATGGTTTTCTCACTAGGTTTAGGCCTTTGTTCAACCATAATTACATTGTTAGGGATGGTCAGTCCTAAATAGGTTCTCCCACTTCTAGTTGCCGAAAGTGGAATCCACTCCAGCTAGTACAGGCTGGAAAGGATTTATTAAGAAGTATAGATATATCATGGACCAAGTGGGTGGGCTGAAGAAAAAGATTCTAGGCTGAGCTTCCAGGAATGAGTCCCCAAACCACACTGCAGAATTGCACCCCCATGGAAACTGCTGCCTCTTCTGTGGTCAGAAAGCCAGCATAGCCAGAGCTGGCTGCTCTTGCCCCCCTGTCTTTGCTCCAGTCTGCTCCAGTTAAATATACATCCCATAGTCGTCCTCTCTTCCTTCATAATTTGGTTCCAAATCAAAGTCTTGAATGAGTGTATATGATTAATAAGTCCCAAGTTACATCCCAAACCTTAACTGCTTGGGCAGCAAGGTCAGCTAGAAGCTGGAATGGGAACTGAGGAAGGTAATCTACTGAGCCTGGCACCTCAGCTCAGCTTGGGTTTTGCCATCTGCATTCCAAATTTTGGGGCTCATTCCAGTTATCCAGCGCTTTTGTCTTCTGTACACAAGGCTGGGACAGCTATAAAACCACAAGCAATTTTCCTTTTCAGATCCTGCGTTCAGAGCTGTATGGCCCTAGGCAAGATGTGATCTGGGCTGGGCTGGTTTAACGTGACATGGATTTGGAGGTGCCTGGGGGGAAAGGCTCATCCAAACAGTAACATTTAGACTCTGAGCCCCAAGAGTGGGTAGGCCATGGTTATTTTTGCTCATTTTTACAGCTGCAGTATCAGCACAGAAGTTGACATGTAGTAGGCACCCAATAAATATTTATTGAGTAAATAAATGAAAGAAAAAAAAAAAAGGGTGAGGAATGGTTAGGCATTAAATACTAAGCAAATTCATTTGAGTCTATGTGTGTTTAACAAATGCTAATAATGCTTGTTATGTGCCAGGCTCTGTTCTAAGTGCTTCACAAATATTAACTCATTTAATTCTCATAACTACTCTATGAGATATGTACTATTATTAATCCCATTTTAAAACTTAGATACAGAAAAGTCCTGTTTCTTGCCCAAGGTTGTACAGATAAGAAGCGGTGGGGCTAGGGACTGGGTTGCCCCAAATATCTTCTGTTGTTATAAGACTAATCTATTATTGATTTGGCCTCTATATACAGTCCTACATGCCTACATGTGATAATATGAAAGTAAATGGTTACGATAAGATGCATACATAGGGTGTGTTGCTGTTAAAACACTGAAGTCCACCTGTCCTCAACTTCTCTTTATACTGCCTCCCAGCCCCTTCCAGTCTCCTCCAGGCCATGCCTGCTCAGGTCTCCTTCCCCTTGTCCTTGCCTCATTCCCGTGCCAAGCTGGGTTTCAGTGTGATTTCAGTTCCCAGGAGGGTCAGTGGGCCCTTGGGTCCCCTGTTGAGCGATAGGAGGCTATGCCTGCTTGAATGAATCCCAACACAGTGGTAGGGCCTGGCGTGGAAACCACTGTCCTCTTGGATGAGTCCAGAGTTAGAGACTTCTGACTGCTCTGACTACGGTGGCATTGTAGAGCTCTGTGCTTCCTTCTGGAAATGCTGGGGAGACCACAACACTAGCATAGAGCATCCTGTCCCCCACCGTCCATGGCAGGCATCTGCCAACCTCCTCCTTGGCTGGTTTATTCTAGGGTAATGGGTGCCTTGGAGAGACTGAGATGGAGTGTTGTCAAAACTCTCCTGGCCCGGGAGAGTATGGTATTTGCAAATGCTGTGGAGAGCTGGCTCTTTTACAGGGGCAGTGTGGATTATCTGCAGAAAAAAACAGATACTCTGCTGGCGTTCTTACAGATAACATGGGGCCGTGCGGGAGAGCATCCTTTTTGCCAGCACAAACAACAGTGTTGTGGGAGTGGGGGTAGGGAGGAAGGGTGTGCTGTTCAGAGTTTATTCCATCCATCTATCCCCTGCTTCCAAGCAGACAGCTGTTCCCGAGCTTAGATAGACCTCTTGAGGCACCTTCTTTCTACGAAGGCACCTGGCAATGGGGAAGTCCTTCTGATATCTACCTATAGGTCCTTCTGCTTCAGAACTACCTTCTCTGTTTTCCATGGAAGTCTAAGCCAATGTGCTTCAGATATTCAGGAAAAGCCACCCATTTTCGCTGCCCCTGACAAAGAATTTCCCACACTGTGGGGAATCAAGGCTCCCTGTGCCCAGGTTGCAAGAGGACCTGTGGCCCTACTGCAGGCCCAGTGGGTCCTGAGCCCTTTAGCTCTTGACCTTTCCCTCGGGGAGTCACAGAACTACATATCCTGCTTCGTCTGGTTGGAGCACAGTTTTCCCCTTGAATTTTTTTTCTCCTTTTGGTGTTTACATGAACTGGTTGAACCCGTCACGTGGTGAGTCCGTGTTTATATTTGCAGAAGCTCTGCCTGGGGAAGTTCTGGTTTGCATAGAGGTCACCCCATCCCTGGGCTTGGCTGCAACCCCACACTGGGGTTTCAGCAGTAGTAGCTGAGCACACAGCAGGGGCCACCCTCCCCCTTTTCACTTCTCTCTTTGTCCTAGGTTCCAGGATCCTGGTCCCAGTGGCTCTGTTTCTCAAGAAGAGGAAGAGAAGGCAAACTCAGGGGAGAGTGGGGCCATCTCCCTCCCTCCTCGTCTTCAACCCAACCCAGTGTTTTCCCAGACTTGTCTGTCTCCTTTCTCAGAGCTTAACTCTCCTCCGTGGTCTTAGAGGTAGACTTGAGCTGGGGGAGTAGATGGTAGAATCTAAAGATGGGCTGCTCTGTTGCCAACCTTCCTTCTACTGGAGTCAGCATTCTAGGATGGTTGAGACCTTGGACTTTGGAGTCAGGCAGAACTGGGGTGGAATCATGCCATTGCCAGTTACTAGCTGCGTGGCCTTGGACAATACCTCTAAAGCTATTTCATCATCTTTTTTTTTTTTTTTTTTTGCGGTACGCGGGCCTCTCACTGTTGTGGCCTCTCCCGTTGCGGAGCACAGGCTCCGGACGCGCAGGCTCAGCGGCCATGGCTCACGGGCCCAGCCGCTCCGCGGCATGTGGGATCCTCCCGGACCGGGGCACGAACCCGTGTCCCCTGCATTAGCAGGCGAACTCTCAACCTTCTGCGCCACCAGGGAAGCCCTATTTCATCACCTTAAAGGACTACAATAGTTCTCACTCCTTAAGGTTGTTAGGAGGATTAATTTAGGGCATGCATACAAAATGTTTTTAATTATGATGGTGATGATGATAACTATCTTACCAGTTAGAACTGGCAACTTTTCCCCGTCCCCATTTTTCTCTTCTATTAGAGCATTGTTGCCCAACTTTTTTCATTAGTACTCCCCTAAGTAGCCTTTTTAGACATTGTTTTCCTTATCATTTCTTCTCCTCGGCTGTATACTCTAAATCTGTTCATGTACTCTGACCCTTTGGAGGCTGCAAATCATGGTAATATCTAAGATTTTTTTTTTTTTTTTTGCGGTACGAGGGCCTCTCACCGTTGTGGCCTCTCCCGTCGTGGAGCACAGGCTCCGGACGCGCAGGCTCAGTGGCCATGGCTCACGGGCCCAGCCGCTCCGCGGCATGTGGGACCTTCCCGGACCGGGGCATGAACCCATGTCCCCTGCATTGGCAGGCGGACTCTCAACCATTGCGCCACCAGGGAAGCCCTATCTAAGATATTTTTAATCCCCCTAAGAACTAATTTTCACAATGATATATTCCCTAGTTGAGAATGCATGTATTACAGAGAGGTTCTGCTGCCTGGGGAATCATACAGGTTATTATTAATGTCTTTTGATTAGATGTAGAAACACATAAACCCCAGTGTAGCCGTTTTGTGGGCATGGCTGTCCACAGGAGAGAGCCCCAAGAAAACCAAATGCTTGTCACACAATAATGGGTACTTATTGACCATAAGGGTAGAGCTAGAGATTTGACTCGTTATGGTTTGAATTGTACCTGTTTTCTCCTTTCCTCCATTTAATGTTTGTCTTTGGGACAGCTCTCCCTGGTAGGAGAATTGGAGGATCCATATTCACTCTTGCTTACGGGACTGGAGCCCATTCTCCTATGGTCTTTGAGACTCAGTGCTGACCGCCACACTGATGTTGACCACATGGCTGCATCTATAGCTATACGTGAGAAGTAAAATGTAGGAGTGATTTAGAGAGCTGGCACTTCTTTGTACAGAAAGAAGAGGAGGGTTCCTGAAGGAGAGTAGCATTTAGGACACAGAGACTTGAAGAAGTGGGTGTTTAAGGCCATGTGAATGATCTGAGTGCAGAGGGGTCAACTTAGGGGTGAGGCAAAGCTGTCTTTCCAGCTGTGTAGGCCGGGCCTTGCACAACGGAGCCATTACATAGACTCTTATGTGAATGGTGCTCCCAGGAATTGTGCAATATGGCGGACCTGCACAGATGACCTCTTCCTTGTGAAAGCCTAAATGTTAGATGCCTTGCCTTGGGAGCTGAAAGATAGGCTTCATGTTCACAGTTCACTCAAAGTCTGACCAGTCTAAATTGACCATTTCCTTTTTAGTTTTCCCTAATTCTTCAACAAAGCAACGTGTATATAACTGCAATATGGAGTGTTAGTCTTGTGGTGGCCAAGGAAAAGGAGAGGGTTGTATTGTCCCATCTAGACGTGCCCTGAGTTGTAGTAGAGAATATGGATAATGACATCTTGGAAGAGGTATGGTTCCAAATCTTTAGGGTGACCAGAGGCGAAGCCTGTGGCAGGGCATCCTGAAAGGATATATACACAAAATAATGTCTGATCCTGCAAATACCTACCTAGGCCAAGCTCTCTTGAGAAGCGATGCAGAGTTGGGGTAACCCCTGAGTTACGGTCCTCTGCGGAGGTCTTGCTATATGCCAGACAGGCTGATAAGTGCTTAGATTTAAATTCTTGGTCCACAGTGTAGGTGATGATGATACCTGTTATTTAGCTTCTAGATTAAAAACGTTTTTTTCCAGACTAGGCAACGTTAGTCTTGGTCCCTTCTAGCCCTGACATCTTATGGAATCTGCCGGAGAGAATGTTCAGTCAGTTCTGCTTCAATGTGGATGCCCTCATTAGCGTCTTTCCTGAAAGGAAGTGTTGCTTATGAGGAAGAGGAGCTCGAAGTCCAGGAGGGAAAAAGGCAGAGAAAAGGAAACTTGGAAGCATGGAAAGCAAATGATTGCATCTTTGGCTCTGCCTGGAGCAGAAGCGTTCTTAGCTTTTGCTCCAATATCACTATAAGCTTTTAATCTGTCCCATTCCAAATGTTTTGAGGTGTTTGTTCTCTCCTTATTTCTTGGCCAGTCGTCCCTTTCCTGAAAACTTCCCTAGAGACTTGATGTCCTGCCCCTCAACACACTTTGCCACCTGCTGCATGGCATCAGACTATACAGTACGTATAAAGGCAGCCCTGATGGGAAATAATCCTCACTCCAAAGTGGGATGCATCTTGGTGCTGTTTGTGGGAGAAGGTGGGAGGGTTTACATGCTGGTGGTGTGAATGTGAACATGGAGTAGCACAAAGAACCCTAGGGCTGGATTCAAAACACTGTGGTTGCAGCCCTGACTCTGGCCTAAACTTTGGGGAGGCCGTTTAGGCTGACTTAACCTGGATGCCTTCATCTGCAGAAGGAGGAATCTTTGAAATAAGCTTTGAGGTTTTTTCTTTTCCCCAACTATTGGTATGTTATGACTTAAAAATTTTTAGTTGAAAGAATCACTAATTCCTTCTCCCCACAGTGTCTGTGTCTCACTTACCAACCACTTAGGGCTTGCAACAGCATTTTTCCAAATGGGACTCTTAGTGGCTCTGCGAGCTGGCGATGACATTGGTTTTTCTCATTAACTTTGGCTTGAGTTTTATGAGACTGGTTCTATGCTGCTTCGCCGCCCCCCTCCCCCCAATCCCCACCCCTTGCTCATCCTTAGTCAGGAGGGCGCTTCCCCGTGAGCAGCTGGGTGAGGGGCCTGAGAACTCAGACACCGAAGGCTGAAGCCAGTTTAGGAATGGGTCTTCCAAAGAAGGTAGGGGGTGGGCACCCGTTGTTAATGGTACCATTCGGTTCCCAAACCTCTGATGATAATTGCATAACCATGAAAATATTCTTCTCCTTTCTCCCATCCCAGGCCTTTAGGCAACTAGCCTTGGAAGGAAGAAACTCTTTTCTTCCAGACTGTGACCACTCCTAGTTTTATTCTTCCTTGAGCTCTGTGGATCATGGCAAAACTGTGCCAGAGCACCTGGTGGCTTGCTCCTTGAGCACCTCACAGAACTGGGGTCTTTTGTCTTTTTGGACCAGGCTGATGACAGCTGACACCTCTCTGGAGACTGGAGAGTGAGGAAGGTCTTGGTCTTAGTGTCCCCTCCCTGCTCTATGGACCAGAGCAGGGAGTTGAGTGGCAGGACGTGTTAACCCTACAAGCTAAGGCTAGGAGTTTCTCTGCTCTGTCCTGCCCCTGCTTCCACATGGATCTTCATCTCTCTGATGGTTATCCCCTCCACAAAGCAACATCTGCCCCATCTAAGAAACACCCCTTTTTTTTGTTTAACCAAGACACTTCTCCTGCTCTGACCCTGCATCATGCCCCTTTCTGGCATCTCTGTCTAAGGAATAAGAAGGTAGAAGCTGGGCTTCCCTGGTGGCGCAGTGGTTGAGAGTCTGCCTGTCGATGCAGGGGACACGGGTTCGTGCCCCGGTCCGGGAAGATCCCACATGCCGCGGAGCGGCTGGGCCCGTGAGCCATGGCCGCTGAGCCTGCGCGTCCGGAGCCTGTGCTCCGCAACGGGAGAGGCCAAAACAGTGAGAGGCCTGCGTACTGCAAAAAAAAAAAAAAAAAAAAAAAGGTAGAAGCTAAGTACGGATATGGTCACCCTTGCTAAACATAAAAGTTATGTTTGCCAAAGAATCTCCAATTCCTGAGGCAGAGAGGTATTTTTAGGACTCCCTCAATGCCTCCTATGTGGAACACGCCCAGTCTGGAGAAACTGAGGAGGAGAAGGTGTGGATGTTTAGGAGGTGGGAAGGTATGGTTCTAGGAAATGAGAATGCATGTGAATTTATTTTACAGAGGAAAATAGGAATTGAAGAGAGGATACATTAAGAACGTCCAAATGCTAAACTTTTCGGTAAGAGGAGCCATATTTTGTACCTCTGTTGGCACCTAGAAAGGAGTGACCACCATTCACCCTGGACAGAAAGATCCAGGGAATTTCAATCCACTTTAGACTATAATTATCTTAATAGTTAGCATGATTTCCTTCACAGCTTCAGTTTTCATTGCTTTCCTCTTATTTTATTTAGACTGTTAAGCAACTGAGAAGACTGTGCCTTCCATATTGTATTTGGAAGTAGCCTTGCATGAGCTTAAACATGCAAGCCCCAGGGTCTCCTTTTGTCTTCTCTGCCCTCTTGTGAACCACCTTGGACCCCTTTGACAACCAGTCCTCAAATTGGGCTGCATCCCGTGAGAAGGCTGGGTGGAAAGAATGTGTTGCAACGTGGAAAACTGCTTATGGTATAATGTTAGGAACATGAAGACATCACAGGACACAAGAAAATGTGAATTGGATGATAGTTATGTATTTCAAAAGATATATAGTGGAACAAACAGAAAGAAATATACCCCAAATACTATCCATGATGAAATTATGAGAAGTTTTTTCTTTCTCAGTTTCCAAAGTTTCAAAATGTATCTTTTGCAGAGGGTGTATCTGTTGGAGGTGGGGTTGAGTGTATCAGTCATTCAGGTGTCATCTTTCTTGGCCATTGTCTGTCTTCTGGATTTTAAAAAAACTGGGTGGGAACCAGGCATTTTTCCAAATAGAAGATCTATAGAAGGTTTTCTGGTTCAGTACCTATCTCCCTCACCTCTGATTTTTCCCTAAGCAACCTGAACACACACACACACACACACACACACACACACACACACACACACACACTCTCTCTCTCTCTCTCTCTCTCTCTCTCTCTCTCTCTCTCTCTCTCTCTCTCTCTTACTCCCTTCTACCCCAAGCTACGTGCACAGAAGGCATTGAAGTGTCTCTGGGAGAGGCGTCTGTACAGACACTGTTTCAGGCCAGCCAGCTGGCCTCCAGCTTCTCTCCAGCCACTTGAGATGGTGGGAACTCAGCGGCTGCTGAGTCGGACGTGGGAGAATTGCAGAAACCACCGGTGAATTGCTCCTTTGTTCTCCTCCTAATCTTCTAATCCCTGGGAATAGAGAAAGGAGTTTTCCTGGGACTTGGAGTTCAGCTCTCCAAATTCCTCTGTCTTTGACCCCACCCTGAGGCTTGGGATGGGGGAGGCAGGTGGAAAGATACAAAGGAGAGGGTGGTGTCAAGGTCGTGAAATATTCAGCAGTCCTCCCCGCCGCTCCCCCCCACCCCTCGCCAACCCCAATCACCTTTCTCAAGGGGCTGGAGTTACACTGACCTCATGTTAGGACCCCTGCCTTTCCTGGGTCTGGGCTCCATCACAGTCTTAGAAGTTTCTCTGTGACTCCCTTCCTGCTTCACGTGCCCTCTACCCCATAGCCATGCGGTGGCTGAGAGCCAGGGAGCAGGTGCAGGCCTTTCATATGAATGTTTAGATATAAAATTCTCACTTCGTAGCCAGTCACCATTCCAGTAATCAATTTATCCCATGGCTTATACACGTGAGAAGTGCTTATTTTCCTGTACTTACCTGGTTAGAACCCCGGGAAAAGGAAGATTCATGGTTTAGTTTCTTGTAAAAACCATTTAGCTTTGCTCAGGTCTGTGGCCTTGGCAGCTGCTCCCTGAAGCTTGGCAGTGACTTTTGTTAATTTGTGCGGCCAGCTGCAATGATAACAATAGCTAATGTTTATCAAGTGCTTGACACTCTGTGGAGAGCATTATACATTGTTAACTCATTCAGCCCTCCGCTCTATTGCAGGTGAGGAAGCTAGGGCACGGAGATAAAGAACTTGCCTGGGATCCCCCAGCTCGAAAGCAGCAGAGGCTCTTCCTGAACATGAGCAGTGCAGCCCCAGAGTCCACGCTTACCCCTGTGCTATTAGGCCTACTGCACACCCTGACGAGGGAGCGTGGATGCCCCAGGGGGACCCAACCCTGACACCCAGAAAGCAGTCATCACATACGACAGGGAGGAAAGGGGCTTGCTGGCCACACAGACATACACGGGTACCGCCTTGCCAAGGCCACATCTTTCATTTGTGTGTCCCCAGTTACCACCATGGTGCCAGACACATAGTAAGCTCGTTAGGTTGAACTGAATGAATGGCTCGCCCAGCTATTACATATCTGTCTGAGTCAGGGACGGTGCGCTTTACATTCCTGTAGGAACAGGAGCAGATGTGTCTAATACATGCTGCACAAAAGAAACCTTTATGGATGAAGCAGAACAGGAGGTTGTGTTAGGTTTGCAGTTTTCCTTATTCTTCTCTAATATCCACCCCTTCCTGCCCACCTTCCACACACGCATTCATTGTCCTCTCTTCTGCTGGTTCTGGATATTTTCTTGTTCCCACCCGACGGCCGCCTCTACTTCCTCCCTGACCCCGGAGGCAGCTTTCCCCAAGATGCTCTCTGGATACCTCTCGAGTAGGAGCTTGGGGAGACTCCGAGACCCTGGGACTGAGGCTGGGGTCCCATTAGGCCTGGGTGTGTTTTTTGCAAGTTGCTTGCCCTCTCTGAACCCAAAGAGGAAGCTGTTGCACCCTGAAACGATGCGGTGCATCGTTCTCTTGAAACCCTTAAGAGAGGCCATGCTCTTGAGGGCTGGGCTGAGTGGGAATGTGGAAGGTCTGTGTTGGTGGATGAACTTGGTGAGCTGCATGGGGACCTTGAAAGCTGGTCACATGGCTGTAAACATCGTTTCTTATTGCATCTGGGTTTCTTTCTGCCCTGTGCCAACTTGAGCCAAGGGGACCGAGGTTGCAGGCGAATCAGCTCATTCCCATTTGCAGCTGGCATGAAAGCAAACACATTGCCCTTTGACGGACACCTAGCTCTGCCAACTCCAGGCTCCAGATGCTGGCAATGACTGTCTAATGTGCCTAATGGCTCTGGCATGGACCAGCAAGGCATTCTGGGTATTGACATGGAAATAAATGGGGCAACATGTGTGTGGGTGGGCAGAGGGATGGTCTGCTTGCAGACTTAGGGTGTTCTTTGCCCCAGGGGACTGTCAATCTGTCCCTAATGCTTAAGAGTAGGCGGGTGGTGGCGGGGAGAGGAGGGTTCCGAGAAAGAAAACAGAGAAAGAGAATGGGCAGTGGGAAACCAGCTGCCGGGACACAGTGCCAGCTCGTGTTTCAGAGGGCTGCTGGAGAAAGAGCTGGGCCAGGTCTCAGAGGAAGCCCCTGGGCTGCCCAGGAGGCCCGCCCCACTGGCCACGTGGGCTTTCTCTCCCACCTGGCTGGTATTCCCTCATTGGGAGCCTTAACTCTCTCCCTCTTTGTAGCTGCCCTCAGCTGCTCCTTTTGGCCCCTGTAAACACAAGTAGCCCTGCTCTGAGGACTCCGATTCTGGTGTCCTGTGTTTCCCTGCCCCCAGGAACTTGGCCCAGCAATCTCCAGCCTTTCCTTCATCTTTTTATTTTTTTATTTTTTTGCGGTACGCGGGCCTCTCCCTGCTGTGGCCTCTCCCGTTGCGGAGCACGGGCTCAGGACGCGCAGGCTCAGCGGCCATGGCTCACGGGCCCAGCCGCTCCGTGGTACGTGGGATCTTCCCGGACCGG
>RJWK010009957.1:34038-44633 GCA_004363435.1 Platanista minor
CCCCCCCCCCGCCCCTGCTGATGAAACGCGGCTCCCACCATCTCATTGTGCACCCCAAATATCACTTTAAAATTGGCCATCTATTGGGCACTGTTTTGGTCAGGCTAGGCGAACTGCTTCAATGGTCTGCACTCAGATCTCAATGGCTTTGCAGGGGATACATTGATTTCTTACATCTTCAGGGCTGGAGGGGTGGATTTGCCTGGGGTGGGGCTGGGAGGACTCTTCTCCAAGAAGTCACTCATGCATCCAGTGGCTCTTTTTATCTACAGCTCTGAGTCTTCCGTGGATACTTGGAGCCACTCTGTGGCAGGGATGACGAAGGAGAGACCATGGAGGAGCCCCTGGGAAGTTTTTATGGTCTGGGTCTATAGGTGTGTTCATCACTCCCCCCAGCATGTCAGGCACATGGCGCATCTATTATTCAGGAGGCTGGAAATGTACTGCCCTGGAAGTAAACACCAATGGCTCAGTTTACAGAAAGATGGTCTCTGCCACAAACACCTTGAGTTTAAGAGCATACTCTTTGGCATCAGACTTAAGCTGAATGCTGAGTCCCACCACTAAGTAGTATGTGCTCAGAACTTTGGAGAAACAATAGATCACTGCAGTTAAGTGAAGAGGATGGTGTTCAAACTGAGGTCATTTTGACACCAGAGCTATGTGATTTGGGGCTGTTTGCTTACTCTCTCGGGGCCTCCATTTTTTTCATCTGTAAAGCGAGGCTAGCAGTACTCGCCAGAAGGTTGTACAGATGAAAACATGTTGTACTTAAGCCCTTAGCACAGGGCCCAACCCATAAAGACTTGATAAATGTCACCTGTCACTGTTCCTACTACCTAGTGTCATTATGGTTGTTATTTCATGCTAAACCCTCTGATGGGGGCTGGGGACAAAAAGTTAAGCTAAGTAGAAATTACCCCCAGCCCTTGAGGGTCTCATAGTCTTTTAGGGGAGACAACATGTCAAACAGTAGTTTTAGTATGTGACATTCTTTGTGAAGCGGTGGCTGTGGCACAGAGAGGGGTGAGAACCTCATCTTAGAGTTCAAGGGAATGAAGGCCTCTGAGATGTAGATTAAAGAGAGGAGACATTTTGAGAGATGGAGAGGTGGGGCATGGACACTTGGGACTGGAGCTTAGGACATGGGCAAGATGGTAAGAACCAAGGCCTAAGTGTGGGAAGGGCCGAGCAGCCCACGTGAGGTGAGGGGCTGGACCGTAGCAGCCCCTGGAGAGGTGCCGGGTTGCAGTGCAGGATAAAGTGTAGGTTAGTTGGAACCAGATCAAGAAAACAAAATGAAATGAAACTTCACTTTGGCCTGTAGACAGTAACAGCTTCCTTGGCAGCCTTTGGCTTGGCTTGTGTTTGCCTGGAGACCAGCCTCAGCATGTTGTTCCTTTCCAAACCCACAAATCATGTTCCTAAAACAGAGGAGATGCCTGAAGAGGGTATATCCCTTCCCATATAACAAAACTTTCTAAAGTTTAACCATCTCCGCTCTTCCTCTGGTGGCTACTGTATTCTTTTGCTCTCTTTCTATAAAATCTCCCCTTTAGTTTCTATTTTCCTGCCTCAAAGAGGGTCCAAGCCTCCTCCACCCACACAGGACTCCTGCACCTTCTCCTGGGCTCATCTTTCTCTTATGTAGAAAAATTCAGCACTGATTTTGCCATCTCATTATGCATAACTACACTTCCCCTCCTTTCTGTAAGACAAGAGTCTTCTTACCCTTACCCAGGAGACGACTAAATGGTATTTTTTTCTGTCTGTCAAACAGATTAATTGACCCCCAACTCCACGAGAGACACTGTGTGTGGTGGTCATTAGGGCTGTTTACAGGTATGGGGTAGAGTCACCCTTCCCTCCCCACTTGAATCCAGACGCGGCCAGTGACTTGCTTTGGCCAACTGAATGTGAGTGGAAGTGATGAGTCTCACTTCCTGTTAGAGGCTTTAAAAGCTACGTGGGATTGCTATTCACCTTCACCTTTGCTCTCTGTCACTGACACTGATGATGCTTGAGATGATGCAACCCGCCTTATCTAAGGTTGGTTACTGGAGGGAGGAGAGATGGGGCGCTGCAGCAGATCTGCAATACGCATGTGGTATAAAACAAACCTGTGTTGTTTTAAGCCTCTGAGGTTTGGAGGTTATTTGTTACAGAGCATATCCTGCCTGTTCGTCCTGACTGATAAGCCTGGCGATTGGCACTTGGTAGGATCCATCATAGACAGAAACCCTTAGAGGTTAAAATCCTAGATTGCCAAGTCCATGAAATGCTTTCTCATGAGAAGAATGAAGACTTTGGGGAAGAACCACTGGTACCCCAATAGAGACAACTCCCTAATATGTGTCCAGATAACTTCAGGTGTTGCTGTACGAGGAAATGAGGTGGTGGGGCAGCCAAGGATGGGCTGACCTCCCAAAACCTCAACCTAGAAGTCTTTTCCTTCCTTCTTGTTTTATATCCTGCATTCTTGCACTGTCTGCACAATCTTTCTTCAGCTGTTTAACTTCGCCAAGTGACTTTACTAGGGTGGAACAAATGTTATGTAGGTAGATGGTCGGCCCATTTAACTTTTATGTGCTTGGTGGGGAGGTGTTGCTGAGGGGAGGATGGAAATGGGGAACGGCGAGAAAAGGAAACAGAGGAAGAAACCAATGGATAAAGAGAAGCATCTTTTGGGGACAGGTGGTCATATGAGGATGGTACACAGTGGAGGAGGGGGTATGGGAGCATGATTAACTCAACCTTCAGTGCCCTGAGCTCTCCAAGAGATGGTAAATTATACCCAGTTTGAATCAGCCTCAGTGCTTGTTTATTCATTCATGCATTCATTCACTTAAACTAAAACCTATTGAGAGTTGCAGGCACCATGCATTTGAAGGTAATAAAGACATGGTTCCAGGCTTCCAGGAACTCCCAGGCAAATCTGTGATTAAAAAATGGTGAGCTTAGAACTACTTGTGGTATCCACAAGGGAGCGGTCATAAAATGGTTAAACAGTAAGGTTCCCAAACTGCTACAGGTCCTGAGGAATGAACAACTGATCCATTTCTAGCCAAGCCTCCAAATAAGAACTTCACTTTCCTGCCAGAAAGAATCTGGGGGCTTCCCTGGTGGCGCAGTGGTTGAGAGTCTGCCTGCCGATGCAGGGGACGCGGGTTCGTGCCCCGGTCCGGGAGGATCCCACATGCTGTGGAGCAGCTGGGCCCGTGAGCCATGGCCACTGGGCCTGCGCGTCTGGAGCCTGTGCTCTGCAACGGGAGAGGCCACAACAGTGAGAGGCCCGCGTACTGCAAAAAAAAAAAAAAAAAAAAAAAAGAATTTGGAATGATCCTCCCAGTCTGGCAGCTGAGGATGCTGGGAGTCTGAAGTCTTAATGCCTAGATTAGCTGGAGAGCTGCTGCAGGTCCAAGCTTTTTTGCACAGTTTATTACTAGGGTTGGGTTTTTTAAATTAAACAAACTGAACAATTTGAGCTTTTAGTAAGTGAGCCCTGGAGATGTAGGGTAAGCTGTGGGATGCACAGGTGAGGACAGAGGAGCTGGGAGCGCAGCTTGGTGGACAGGCCAAGACTCAACAGTCTGTTCTCTAAAAGTTGAGGCGTTTTACTACTTTGGTGGGAAGGGAAACTGGCAGATGATATGAGATGCCCACCCCGACCCACAGCCTCGTGGTTGCATTGGATAGGTAATGTTACCTGTTCAGTTAAATGTCAGGAGATCTCATTGTGGAGTTGGGGCTTTGCCTGCCTCATCAAACCCTTTGAGCATCTTCACACAACTCACAAAGTGTGGCAGGTTCAGGTTATTGCTTCCAGGCTGTGAGAACCTTGCCTGACAATCAGACAAGATTCTGGCCTCTAGAGCTGCAACACCACCCAAGGTGTCCTCTTTTGGAGTTCTGTCTTTGCCCAGCTTTTTGGCCCTCTGGGAGGGCCATGTTTGACACAGGAGCTGGTATGCAAAGTCAGTGGTGGGTCCGAGGAGAGAGTGAGTCTCTCTTTTGGTGCTGGAGACTCCATCTCCTCCTAGGGAGGTCAGGGAAGGTCCCCAAGAGGGTGAGGCTTCAAGAAGGTCCCCAAGAAGGTGAGGTACATTTTCTGGATGAAAACAGGTGTTTCAGGCAGACAGAACTGTTTTTGAAAAGGCACAGAAGGATGAAACAGCCTGGTGAAGTCACGGAGCTGTGAGTAGATGATGACTAAAGCATAGTGTGTTAAGTCTAAAGGCTTATGTTTAGCGATTGGCATTGGTTTTAGGGTGAAACTGCCTTATGCTCCACCACCCGCTCACTCCTGCCAACTCAGATTCTATTCCTGTTCAGCATATCTTTAACAAGGCTTTCTTCCTTGCCCTTTGGTCTTCTGAACTACCTGAATGTTGGTTACAATTGATAGCTTGGCAGATTTTTTTCCTTCCTTAGTGGGACCTAAACTAAATGGTGCATCTTACAATGAATGCACTTTAGATTTGATGAATTATCATTCAGTTGGTTGATGTACTTACATTTACTTCTCCAAATCCATTGAAGCAGCACCATCTTCAGGCTTTCATTTCGGTCTCTCTAGTTTCTCTTGGTTTCTTTCCTTTTTCCTATCATAGTTCTCTGCTTACACAGATGTAAGTTAGCTACCTGTCAATAATCATGAAATCAACATGCTTAAGGCTCATTTTTTTTTTTTTTTTTTGCGGTGCGCGGGCCTCTCACTGTTGTGGCCTCTCCCGTTGCGGAGCGCAGGCTCCGGACGCGCAGGCTCAGCGGCCGTGGCTCACAGGCCCAGCTGCTCCACGTCATGTGGGATCTTCCCGGACCGGAGCACGAACCCGCGTCCCCTGCATCGGCAGGCGGACTCTCAACCACTGCGCCACCAGGGAAGTCCCCTTAAGGCTCATTTTATGTTTGATAATCTCTACCTCTGTAATGAATTATAGATTAGGATCAATGTGCAACACCTTTTAAGAGGAAAGTTTGAGGCAGTGAAAAATTAGAAAGGGACTAAGTAGTCAACAATAAAGGGTAGGTTTAATAAATCATGGTACACCCATAGGATAGCATGCCATCTACTATAAAAAATTGTGTTGGCAAAGATCTACTTAACTGAGGAGAAATGTTCATGTCTTATTGATATATCAGAAAAGCAGGTGAGACATGGTATGATCCTGATTAGGCTGAAATATTTATATACAGATACATACACAAAATATGAGTTTTATTTTCTTTTGTCCTTTTTCTTTACTTTGCAAATTTCTACAGTGAACATGTACTGCTTTTATAATCAAAAAAATCTGTTAAATTCATTACACTTATTTGAGAGGTGGGAAATTCTTCACCGTGACTTTTTAGGGTCAGGCAGGACTTCTTTAACTTTTGTTGGAATTTTACAGCCCTAAAAACAGAAACTAAGAGTTTTACAGACTGTTTCCTGAAGACAGGGCCATTAGGTATGGCAGGAACAAAGCCAATGCGGTGCTGAGCTTCATCAAGAAGGATACTGAAACCAGAAGTCATTGCCCTGCCCTCCTCATACAGACTGTGATGCCAAAACATGCTACTTGCTGGGTCTCACATAAAAATAATAGAGAGGCTCACCCCATAATCCAGTTTATGGAAGACATTCTGTCTGCTTTTACAGAGGATTCCCCATACTGAAACTATGGAGGCTGAGGAGTTATGTATGGTGCATATTTATGAAGCTCTCCAGGGTTGGAAGAGGACAAACACGAATATGATTTTCAACACCTTCTTATGAGAAAAGGGGACCATCCCTAGCACGAAATGGGTAATTTTAGAAAAGAATTTAAAAGGACACATACTTTACAGAGCCATTAATACCTTCTATAGAGATGATTACCTTCCAGAGGTGCTCCAGGTGGGTCACAGAAAAGTCTAAGTGAAATTAGTGCAGTAGGACTATGTCCCTAACATGGTGGCTTCCAGCCTTTTTTTGTACTTGTGGCATCATATTGGAGATACACTTGATGTGATTAAAGACCTCAAGATAGCACTAATGAGCCATTAATGACTACAATGCAGTCATCAACAGCAGTATAATAATGTCTTTCAGTATCTATAAAAGCATCCAGTCTCCTCGTAAATGACTTGTGTTCTTTTCAGTGCTGTGGTCCTTATGAGTAGAACTCTCTTTTACCCTGACACGCTCTGTTACATTCACTCCAGTGGATTTTTATGTGTTCCACTGAACATGGGCTTCTTCTTCAGGACTTAACCTCTGTCCCTGTTATGGGCTGAATGTGTGTGTTCCCCCAGATTTATATGTTGAAGCCCTAACTCCCAAAGTAATGGTATTTGGAGATGGGACTTTTGGGAGGTCATTAGGTTTAGATGAAGTCGTGGGGCCCCCATGATGGGATTAGTGTCCTTATGAGAAGAGGAAGAGAGATCAGCTCTCTCTCTATTCCCATGTGCAGGCACCAAGGAAAGGCCATGTGGGCACACAATGAGAAGGCAGCCACCTGCAAGCCAGAAAGAAGGTTCTTACCAGAACCCGACCATACTGTGACCCTGGACTTCTAGCCTCCAGAACTGTGAGAAAATAAATGTCTGTTGTTTAAGCCACTCAGTCTATGGTATTTTGTTACAGCAGCCCAAGCAGACTAAGACAGTCCCCTTACCCACAGCAAGCTGTACTACTTGCTAAACTGAGTCACCCAATATCGTCAGCTCAGAGAACTACATGACCATCACTGCCCTATCAGTGTGTATACTCCGGTGCAGCAAAAATAAATATCGCACTTATTCAGATTTGGTGGCTCACTGGTGAAGGTCAGGGGGATAGTGGTGGAGCACCACTGTCCCAGCCTGTGATGGCTGGCTCCAGCATATGGTCAGAGAGCTTGTAACACTGGGCTACATGTACTTTTGTTCTGACCTAGGATGACACTTCTTATGTCTTTGCTAAACAAATATTTGTAAAATGAATGAGTGAGGTATTCTTGGTGTTTCAGAGGTCTCATTGTCTGTACAATATTTCTTTGGTTGTATCTCTGGAAATCTCTGGGGTTTTGACAATTCATCCATTCTTTTTTTCTAGTTCCTATTGCCCAACCCTATGTATAGAATGAGAAAATGGGCCAGGGTGAGGAATGCCACATTCAGGTGAGAGAGGACTTAGTTGAGGGGAGACCATTAATTAGAGGAGTCTTCCTCCTTAGACCAATTTCTTAGTCTTGGCTGCCAAAGCCTAACTAGTTGGTAAAATAGCCGATCAAACTAAAATTGTGTATGTGTGTTGGGGGTGGTTTGTAGGCATGTATTTGCATATTGGTTAGGTTGTATATTGATGCCCTCACAGATGAAGCTCTCAAGGCTAGGTCCTCATAGAATTATGACAATTCTGATAGAGTAGGGAATGTCTCTGTTGTGTGTGCTTGCAGGTGGGTGAGGGTGGAATGTGCTTATAGGTTGAAAAAATTCCCCGTTGATCCTGATTTACTCTTCACTTGAGAACGATTGATTTAGGGGATGGTCACCTCATTTTTGCATCCTCGTGAAAAGGTTGTTTCGACTTTATTTCTCTGGATCTCCTTCATCCACACTCTGGGACGCAGAGGGAATCCTCTGCATCACTTTCTAGGGTCATTATCAGAGGGAAAAAAGCCTAGCTCATTAATAAGCTGATGCAACACCAAATGCCTGATTTTGCAGAGCAGTGTCTGGCTGTAAGAGAGGCAAGGACCCATGGGTTTCTATTATTGTAATTAAGTTCTAGATCCCAGTGGGCAGACAAGTTCCAAATCCCAAAACTTCTTTGTCTTTTGCATGAGTCAGAATGGGCTGAGGTTCAAGTTTGCTGGATGAACACTCTCAGAGTCTTTGATGCAGAAGATGCTGTCTGGGGAGAGATAGGATAAGGCCCAGAGAGGCTGGGGGTGGTGAGGTCCGGTGGAAAGGGACAAAAGGCAACAGGTCTGATGTGGTAAGGGAGAGGCCAATCAGAAAGTGTGTGGATAAACAAGGAGAGACCAGGGGCCTGTAAATGACCATGAGAGCAGTCCCGTGCTCTCTCTTCTCCCTCCTCATAAGACAAGCTCTGTTCAGTAGCAGGAGTGTTGAACTCCGAGGGCTGAAACCCATGGAGAGGTCACTTGATGTATTAGTTTTCTATTTGCTGCTGTAACAAGTTACCACAAACTTGGCGGCTTAAAAAACATGATTTTATTATCTTAAAGTTCTGTGATCAGAGGTCTGACACAAGAATCATTGGCCTACAAAAACCAGAACTGCATTCCTCTCTAGAGGCTTATAGGGGAGAATCTGTTTCCTGGCTTTGCCCAGCTTCTAGAAGCCACCAAGGTCCCCGGCTCGGGGCTGCCTTCCCCCTCTTCAAAACCAGCAACATTGAATCTTTTGAGGGTCCTTTTCCACAGTCATATCATACTCTGACTCTCCTGCCTTCCTCTTCTAATTTTAAAGACCCTGTGATTACATTGGTCCCACTTGCATATCATCCAGGGTATTCTTCCATCTCAAGTCAGCTGTTTAGCAACCTTAGTTCCATTTGCAAACTTTATTCCTCCTTGCCATGTAACTCACAGGTTCTGGGGATTAGGGCATGGTCATCTTGGGGAGCCATTATTCTGCCTTCCGTACTTGGTTTTGCTCCTGGTCCACTTTCACCATCCAGTGCAGGCACAGGCTGTGTGTTTTGGTAGCAACTCAGCTCCGTGAATTAAGGTCTCAAAGACATCCTCCTTCTACTTGAAGCTCTACTTCTGCTTACCTTCCAGCCTGGAACACTCCTAGAAGTGCTTAAGGAATAGTTTTAAAAGGTGTACTACTAAACATGCAATTACCATAGAACCCAGCAATTGGCATTTACTCCAGAGAAATGAAGGCTTATCTTCACATAAAAATGAATGTTTAGGGACTTGTCTGGTGGTCCAGTGGTTAAAAATCTGCCTTCCAGTGCAGGGGACGTGGGTTCAATCCCTGGTCGGGGAACTAAGATCCCACATGCCGTGGGGCAAGTAAGCCCGCATGCTGCAACTACTGAGCCCGCGTGCCACAACTAGAGAGAAGCCCGTGTGCCACAACGAAGAGCCTGTGTGCTGCAACTAAGACCTGATACAGCCAAATAAATACATCATATATATATATATATATATATATGAATGTTTACAGCAACTTTCTTTGTAATAGGAAAAAACTGGAAACAACTCAGATGTTCTTCAACAGGTGAATGGTTAAACAAATTGCGGTCCGTCCATATGGTGGAAAACTGCTCAGTAAGAAAGAGGAAGGAACATTTGATACACACAGCTACTTGGATCAATCTCTAGAGAATTATGCAGAATATAAAAAAGCAATCTAAAAAGTTTTCCTACTGTATTACCCCATTTATATAACATTCTTTAAAAAAATTTTTTTTTGAAGTATAGTTGACTTACAATGTTTTGTCAGTTTTAGGTGTACAGCAAAGTGATTCAGTCAAAGTGATTCATATTCTTTTTCGGATTCTTTTCCCTTATAGGTTATTACAAAATATTAAGTATGGTTCCCTGGGCTATACAGTAGGTCCTTGTTGGTTATCTATTTTATATATAGTAGTGTGTATCAGTTAATCCCAAGCTCCAAATTTATCTCTCCCCCCTTTCCCCCTTGGTAGCTATAAGTTTGTTTTCTATGTCTGTGGGTCTATTTCCGTTTTGTATATAAGTTTATTTGTATCTTTTTTCTTTTTAGGTTGCACATATAAGTGGTATCATATGATATTTATCTTCCTCTGTCTGGCTTACTTCACTTAGTATGATAATCTCTAGGTCCATCCATGTTCTGCAAATGGCATCATTTCATGCTTTTTTATGGCTGAGTGATACTTCATATATATATATATATATATATATATATATATATATATATATATATATATATATTCCACATCTTCTTTATCCATTCATCTGTCGATGGACATTTAGGTTTCTTCCACGTCTTGGCTATTGTAAATAGTGCTGCAATGAACATTGGGGTGCATGTATCTTTTCAAGTTAGAGTTTTCTCTGGATATATGCCCAGGAGTGGCAATGCAGAATCATATGGTAGATTTCTTTTATAAGGAACCTCCATATTGCTCTCCACAGTGGCTGAACAAATGTACATACCCACCAACAGTGTAGGAGAGTTCCTTTCTCTCCACACCCTCTCCAGCATTTATTACTTGTAGACTTTTTGATGATGGCCATTCCGATCATGTCTAAGTGTAAGGTGATACATCATTGTATTTATTTATTTATTTTTTAATATTTATTTATTTGGCTGCATCGGGTCTTAGTTGCAGCATGTGGGATCTTTGTTGTGGCATGCAGGATCTTTCGTGGCGGTGCATGGGCTCCTTGTTGCAGCACGCAGGCTTCTCTCTAGTTGTGGCATGGGGGCTCCAGGGCAGGCAGGCTCAGTAGTTGTGGTGCACAGGCTCTCTAGCTGTGGCATGAGGGCTCTAGAGCATGTGGGCTTAGTTGCCCTGTGGCATGTGGGATCTTAGTTCCCGACCAGGCATCGAACCCCCATCCCCTGCATTGGAAGGTGGATTCTTAACCACTGGACCACCAGGGATGTGCCCTCATTGTAGT